>MU774302.1:2450-23085 GCA_026770625.1 Nicotiana glauca
AAACTTAATTATTCTTAATTAAAAACTTGAATTTTATATACAAATGCAACATATTTTTATATTTTTATATTTTTATTTATTAAAACAAATAAATATGCACAGATAAATGCAAATAATACAAGAAAAATAACACAAAAGTCACAACAATTGCAAGCAAACTAAAATTGTTGTATTCTGAATCTTTGGGAGTATTTCTCTTATAGGGCAAAAATCACGTGCTCACACCTTATACAGTTTATTGTGATGGTTCCCGTATTGGGCTTGGTGCGATATTGATGCAGGATGTTAGAGTCATTGCTTATGCTTCGAGGCAATTGAAGATCCACGAGAAGAATTATCCGGTTCATGATCTAGAGTTGGCAGCCATTGTTCATGCTTTGAAGATTTGGAGGCATTACCTATATGGCATGACGTGTGAAGTGTACACTGATCACAAGAGTCTGCAATACTTGCTCAAGTAGAAGGAGTTGAACTTGAGGCAGAGGAGGTGGTTGGAACTATTGAAGGATTTTGATGTTACTAATTTGTACCACCCGGGGAGAGCCAATGTGGTGGCCGATGCATTGAGTAGGAAGCCCGGCATGGGTAGTCTTGCTTATGTTCCGGTCAGCCAGAGACCGCTTGTTTTGGATATTCAGGTCTTGGCCAATCATTTTTTGAGGTTGGACATTTTTGAGCCTAGCAGCGTGTTAGCTTGCACGGTTGCTCGTTCTTCATTATTGGAGCGTATCTGTGATGGACAGTTTGATGATCCCCATTTGTGTGTTCTGAGAGAACGGTGCAGCGTGGAGGTGCCACGAAGGTGACCTTAGATGATCATGGTGTTTTGAGGTTGCAGGGGCGAGTTTGTGTGCCCAATGTCGATGGAATTTGAGAGTTGATCTTAGCGGATGCCCATAGTTCTCGGTATTCTATTCACCTGGGCGTTGCAAAGATGTATCAGGACCTGCGGCAGCATTATTGGTGGCGTAGGATGAAGAAAGATATTGTTGCATATGTGGCTCGATGTTTGAACTGTTAGCAGGTTAAGTATGAGCATCAGAGGCCTGGTGGTTTGTTTCAGAGGATTGAGCTTCCCGAGTGGAAGTGGGAGATGATTACCATGGATTTCGTTACTGGACTTCCGTTGACTCGGAAGAAGTTGGATGCTATTTGGGCCATTATTGATAGGCTGACCAAGGCAGCCCATTTCATTCCTATGGGAATCTCTCTTATTCATCCGAGAGATTTACTGAGATTTATATTCGGGAGATTGTTCGTCTTCATGGTGTGTCGGCATCTATCATTTCGAACCGGGGTACGCAGTTTAGCGAGAGTTAGGCACCCAGATTCAGTTGAGCACAGCGTTCCATCCTCAGAAGGACGGCCAGTCCGAGAGGACTATTGAGATATTTGAGGATATGTTCCGAGCCTGTGTCATTGATTTTGGAGGCCCGTGGGAGCAGTTTTTGCCTTCAGCTCCCCATGTCACTCATGGTACTTCAGGTGGTCATTCAGGTCGACAGGGTCAGCCTCAGTTCCTTCAAATACAGCGTTCGTGTAGATGTTATGAGTGTGGTGAGTATCTCACAACAGGAGGGTTTGCCCGAGGTTGAGGGGTGCTCAGCCACAGCAGATGAGGTTTTGCCATGCTTGTGGTGATCCGAGGAATATTGTTAGATTTTGCCCTAGAGCTTCAAGCAGCTCTCAGTATTAGAGTTCTCGCACACGGATTCGGGCACCAGAGGTTCCTCAGCCTGCCCAGCCAGTCAGAGGTGGTGGCAAAGATCATAGAGGTAGAGGTAGAGGTCATAGAGGTGGAGATCAGGCTGCCAGAGGTAGAGGCCAGCCAGCAGCCAGGCCAGAGGCTGAGTCTTCAGATGCAGACATTACAGGTACTATTCTGGTTTGTGATAGAGATGCATCAGTGCTATTTGACCCTGGGTCTACATATTCATATGTGTCGTCTTATTTTGCACCCTGCCTGGCTATGTCTAGTTATGCTTTGGACATACCTGTTTATGTATCTACACCGGTGGGTGACTCCATAGTAGTCGACCGGGTGTATCGTTCCTGTGTGGTTGTGTTTGAGGGTTTTGAGACCCGTGTTGATTTATTGCTCTTAGACATGGTGGATTTCGACGTCATATTAGGGGTGAATTGTTTGTCCCCGTATCATGCCATCTTGGATTTTCATGCCAAGACCGTGACCTTGGCTTTGCCAGACTTGCCCCGATTGAAGTGGAAAAGGACCCCAGGACATGCCACCCGCATGATTATTTCATATGTGAAGGCTCGTCGTATGGTCGAGAAGGGGTGTTTGGCTTATCTAGCATATGTTTGCTATTCCAGCACAAAGGTTCTATCTATTGATTCGGTTCCTATTGTTCGGGAGTTCCCCGAGGTTTTTCCTTAAGACCTGCCGGGTATGCCGCCCGACAGGGGTATTGATTTCTGTATTTATCTGGCTCCGGTCACTTAGCCCATTTCCATTCCGCCATATCGCATGGCCCCGCCAGAGTTGAAACAATTAAATGATCAGTTGCGGGATTTGTTGGAGAAGGATTTCACTAGACCCAATGTTTCTCCTTGTGGAGCGCCGGTGTTATTTGTGAAGAAAAAGGATGGTTCGATGAGGATGTGCATTGATTACCTGCAATTGAACAAGTGACGATTAAGAAAAAGTATACACTACCGAGCATTGATGATTATTTGACCAGCTTCAGGGCGCAAAGGTGTTTTCAAAGATAGACTTGAGATCTGGCTACCATCAGTTGAGGATTAGGGCATCCGATGTCCCTAGGTCAGCATTCCACACTCACCATGGGCATTATGTGTTCTTAGTCATGTCATTTGGGTTGACCAATGCCCCAGCAGCATTTATGAAGTTGTTGAACCCAGTGTTCATGACTTACTTGGTCTTGATCGTGATAGTTTTTATTGATGATATTCTGGTGTACTCCCATAGCCAGGAGGAGCACGAGCAGCACCTCAGAGTGGTTCTTCAGACTTTGAAGGATAGTCAGTTGTATGCTAAGTTCTCGAAGTGCGAGTTTAGGTTGAGTTCGGTTGGATTTCTGGGTTATGTGGTATCAGCAAAGGGTATTCAGGTGGACCCGAAGAAGATTGAGGCAGTCAAGAACTGGCCTCGACCAGCATCAACTACTGAGATTCGGAGTTTCTTGGGGTTAGCAGGTTACTACCGCCTGTTCGTGGAGGGATTTTCATCCATAGCAGCCCCGATGACCAGGTAGACCAAGAAGGGTGCCCAATTCAGATGGTCAGACGAGTGTGAGGAGAGCTTTCAAAAGCTCAAGACAACTCTGACTACGACACCGGATTGGTTTTGACCACAGGCTCAGGGCCTTATACAGTTTATTGTGATGCTTCCCGTATTGGGCTTGGTACAGTATTGATGCAGGATGTGAGAGTCATTGCTTATGCTTCGAGGCAATTGAAGATCCATGTGAAGAATTATCCGGTTCATGATCTAGAGTTGGCAGCCATTGTTCATGCTTTGAAGATTTGGAGGCATTACCTATATGGCATGACGTGTGAGGTGTACACTGATCACAAGAGTCTGCAATACTTGCTCAAACAGAAGGAGTTGAACTTGAGGTAGAGGAGGTGGTTGGAACTATTGAAGGATTTTGATGTTACTATTTTGTACCACCCGGGGAGAGCCAATGTGGTGGCCGATGCATTGAGTATGAAGTCCGCCAGCATGGGTAGTCTTACTTATGTTCCGGTCAGCCAGAGACCGCTTGCTTTGGATATTCAGGCCTTGGCCAATTGGTTTGTGAGGTTGGACATTTCTTGGCTTAGGAGAATGTTAGCTTGCACGGTTGCTCGTTCTTCATTATTGGATTGTATCCGTGATCGACAGTTTGATGATCCCCATTTATGTGTTCTGAGAGACACGGTGCAGCGTGGAGGTGCCATGAAGGTGACCTTAGATGATGATGGTGTTTTGAGGTTGCAGGGGCGATTTTGTATGCCCAATGTCGATGGGATTTGAGAGTTGATCTTAGGGGATGCCCATAGTTCTCGGTATTCTATTCACCCGGGCGCCGCGAAAATGTATCAAGACTTGCGGCAGCAATATTGGTGGCATAATTGTTGCATATGTGGCTCGATGTTTGAACTGTCAGAAGGTTAAGTATGAGCATCAGAGGCCTGGTGGTTTGTTTCAGAGGATTGAGCTTCCCGAGTGGAAGTGGGAGATGATTACCATGGATTTCGTTACCGGACTTCCGTTGACTCAGAAGAAGTTGGATGCTATTTGGCCATTGTTGATAGGCTGACCAAGTCAGCCCATTTCATTCCTATGGCAGTCTTCTATTCATCCGAGAGATTTGCTGAGATTTATATTCGGGAGATTGTTCGTCTTCATGGTGTGTCAGCATTATCATTTCGGACCGGGGTACGCAGTTTACCTCGCGCTTCTGGAGGGCAGTTCAGCGAGAGTTGGGCACCCAGATTCATTTGAGCATAGCGTTCCATTCTTAGACGGACGGCCAGTCCGAAAGGACTATTCAGATATTGGAGGATATGTTCCGAGCCTGTGTCATTGATTTTGGAGGCTCGTGGGAGCAGTTTTTGCCTTTAGCAGAATTTGCCTACAACAACAGCTACCAGTCCATCATTCAGATGGCTTTGTATGAGGCGTTGTATGGTAGGCGACATCGGTCTCTAGTCGGATGGTTTGAGATGGGAGAGGCTCGGTTATTGGGTACAGATTTAGTTCAGGAGGCCTTGGATAAGGTCAAGATCATTCAGGACAAGCTTCGTTCGTCTCAGTCGCGGCAAAAGAGTTATGCGGATCGTAAGGTTTGAGATGTAGCTTTCATGGTTGGTAAGCGGGTCTTGCTGTGAGTGTCGCCTATGAAGGGCGTGATGAGATTTGGGAAGAAGGGCAAGCTTAACCCTAGGTTCATTGGCCCATTTGAGATTCTCGATAGTGTGAGAGAGGTGGCTTATAGACTTGCCTTGCCACCTAGCTTGTCAGCCATGCATCCAGTGTTTCATGTGTCCATGCTTCGGAGGTATCACGGCGATCCCGCCCACGTGTTAGATTTTAGCACTGTCCAGTTAGACAAGGATTTTTCTTTCGAGGAGGAGCCAGTAGCTATTCTAGACCGACAGGTTCGACAGTTGAGTTCGAAGAGTTTTCCCTCTGTTCGTGTTCAGTGGAGAGGTCAGCCCCCTGAGGCCTCGACTTGGGAGTCCGAGTCTGATATGCGGAGCCTTTATCCTCATCTATTTCTTGACTCAGGTACTTCTTTCTTTTGTCCGTTCGAGGACGAACAGTTGTTTTAGAGGTGGAGAATATGACGACCCAAAGGATCATCACCTGTTTCTCTTTCATCCCGTGCTTCCAAGGCCTTGAAAACCTCAATTTTAGTTGCCTCGATTTGCATGCACAGTCCGGGCGCGTATCCGGAAAGATTATATGTTAAATTGTGTGAAAAATTTAAAAGTGTGGCTTTAAAATGATCAAAGTTGACTTCGGTCAACATTTTTGGTAAACGGACATGGGCCCGTGATTTGACGGTACCGGAGGGTCCGTAGAAAAATATGGGACTCGAGCATGTGCCTGGAGTCAAAATCCGAGATCTAGAACCCGAGTAAAAGAATTTTTCTGTTAAATTGTTAAGGAAAATTGAAATGAAAATTGATTAAAAGACTAGGGTATTAAGCTCATATTTTGGTTCTGACGCCCGGTACAAGTCTTATATATTGTTTAAGCGCTTTCTGTGAAGTTTGGTCGAAATCGGACGTCCTTTGATGTGTTTCGGACTATAAGTTCCGAGTTTGAAAGTTCATGAAGTTTAGAAGAAAAATCATGTGTTTTGAGGCTTGATTAATTGATTTTGATATTATTTTGGCGATTTGATTGCACGAGTAAGTCCGTAGGATATTTTTGAGGTTGTGTGTATGTTTGGTTTTGAGCCCCGAGGGCTCGGGAGAGTTTTGGATAGGCCGCGAGTGCATTTGAACCTTTGGAAAACCAGCTGATGCACTTCAGACCTGCAGGCTTCGCATTTGCGAAGCCTGGTTCGCAAATGCGAAAGGCCGATTGCAAAAGCGAAGATGGCCCAGGTCTGACAATCTCGCAATTGCAAGATTTTCCTTCGCAAATGCGAAGTGTTCCTGTCCGCAAAGCGATGCCTGAGATCGCAAATGCATGACCTGGGGAAAATGGGGGAGTTCGCAAATGCGAACAATTCCTTCGCAATTCCCAAGCCTGTTGGGTTCGCAATTGCGAACCCAGTTTCGCAATTCCCACATCCGAGGCCCAGCAAATTTTATACTTAGTCGAATTTTCATCAATTTTCACCATTCTTTCAAAACCCAAACACCATAGGCGATTTTTCAAGAGCAAACTTCATCCCAAATCATTTATAAGTTGATTTTTACTCAATTCTTTCAATCTTTAACATCATTAAACATGTTTTTCACTTAAAATCAAGGATTTTAATGGGTGAAATTGGGGTTTTTGGGTATAACCTAGGTTTTCTATAAATTGGGGAGTTGGACCTCGATTTGATGTCCGATTTCAAAACAAATTACATATTTGAGTTCATGGGGGAATGGATAATCGGATTTTGGTCCGAACCTCAGGTTTTGACCACATGGGCCCGGGGGCATTTTTGGAATTTTTGGAAAAAACTTGGGAAAATCATTTTTATGCATTCAAATTGATTAATATAGTGTTTATTAAAGTAATTGAACAATTTGTAATTAGATTTGGGCGAATTGGAGGTGGAACCGCGAGGTAAAGCGATAGTTGAGGATTAAGTGGATTTCAAGGCTTTGAGGTAAGTGTTTGGTTTAACCCTAGCTTGATGGAATATGACTTGAGTCTTGTTGCTAATTGCTAGGTGATCGAGTACGATGTATAGGCATGGTGACGAGTATCTATACATCGGTGTCTAGCATGACCGTGAGTTCTTATAATGTGATTACCATGACCTGGTTGTGAACTCTGTGTTTATTGGAGAAATTCTATATATTGTGAATAACATGTTAACGGTAAAATAATTATTTGATTACTGGGAGCATTGGCTCAAATTGTGATACGAATATTGAAAGTATATGAAATGACTGGATTCTTTGGAGCGTTGGCTCAAAATGGTAGAGTGAATTATAAGATAAGAAAAGTAAGAAAAAGAAAGTGTTGTTGATTATTCCCTTGCCGGGACGTTTGGTTGAACTTGTTGGTTTCTCTCCCTTGCCGGGATTTTTGTCAAATGTTTGCTTATTGTTATGTCTCTTAATTGTGACTATTTTTTGAGGAGTCAGACCGTTAAATGATATTGAGGAGCGGGTTGCACGCCGCAACAATGATATTGAGGATCGGGTTGCACGCCGCAACAATAATATTGAGGATTGGGTTGCGCGCCGCAACACTGACACCTGATAAAGGGTATAGGTCGGGTTGCGCGCTGCAACAGTGATACCTGGTAAGTGGTATTTATAGGTCGGGTTGCACGCCGCAACAGTGATATTTGTGGAGCGGGTTGCACGCCGCAACAGTGATAATTGTGGAGCGCGTTGCACGCCGCAATAGTTATTGATACCATGTATTTGTATTGAGTATTGATTCCTTGTTTATTGTGAATCTAAGTTGTTCTATGTTACTTGGGATTAGTGTTGATATTGTATCTCCCCATAGCATGTATACCCTTCCCATGTTGTTATTTGCCTTGTATTCGATATCCCGTTGTATATTTATAACTGCACAGGTTTATGTGGTGTCCAGTCTAGCCTCGTCACTACTGCGGCGGGGTTAGGCTAGACACTTACCAGCACATGGGGTCGGTTGTGCTGATGCTACACTTCTGTGCATTTTTGCACAGGTCCAGGTTTTGAGAAGTAGCAACAACATTAGTACGGGAGCAGGTTTTCATTTTCACGAGACTGAGGTAGCCTTGCAGGCGTCCGCAGGCCCGATGTCTCTTCTTTGTGCTCTCTTTTAGACTGTTGCCTCATTGTTTTCGAGACAGACAACTTATATATTTCTTTCAGACCATTGTATTTACTATATTCTTAGTAGTTCGTGAGTACTGTGACACCAAATCTTGGGTAGAGGCTATGATTGACTGTTTCGCGTTTTGATTCGTATTTAAAAAAATTAGACTTCCGCTATTGTTCTTATTAAATTTCAGGTTCTATATTGATGCTGTAAACTGTTAAAGTAATTGTCTAGTAATGAAAGGGTAAATAAGTTGGGTTGCCTAGCTACCACGAGTAGGCGCCATCACGATCCCGATGGTGGGAAATCCGGGTCGTGACATGGATACTTGTTCTTTATCGTCACTTTGTTCAATTGCCGGTAATCAATACACATCCGCATCGATCCATCCTTCTTCTTCACAAATAACACTGACGCACCCCAAGGAGAAACACTAGGCCTGATGAAACCCTTCTCTAGTAAATCCTGCAACTGGTCCTTTAACTCCTTTAACTCTGGCGGGGCCATGTGATACGGCGGAATAGAAATAGGCTGTGTGCCCGGAGCCAGATCAATACAGAAATCAATATCCCTGTCGGGCGGCATACCCAGCAGGTCTGAAGGGAAAACCTCGAGGAATTCCCGAACAATAGAAACAGAGTCAATAGAAGGAACCTCTACGCTGGAGTCGCGAACATACGCCAGATAAGCTAAACACCCCTTCTCGACCATACGTCGAGCCTTAACATATGAAATAAAACTGCAGGTGGCATGACCTTAGGTCCCTTTCCACTCCAGTCGGGGCAATTTTGGCAAAACCAAGGTCACGGTCTTGGTGTGACAATCTAAGATAGCATGATACGGGGAAAACCAATCCATCCCCAAAATAACGTCGAAATCCACCATATCTAAAAGCAGTAAATCAACATGGGTCTCAAGACCCTCAAACACAACCACACAGGAATGGTGCACCCAGTCGACTACTATGGAGTCACCCACCAGTGTAGATACATAAAACGGATTGTCCAAAGCATAACTAGACATAGCCAGGCAGGGTGCAAAATAGGATGACACATATGAATATGTAGACCCACGGTCAAATAGCACTGACGCATGTCTATCACAAACCAGAATAGTACCTTTATAATGACATCTGACGGTTCGGCCTCTGGTCTGGTTGGCAAAGCATAAAACCGAGGCTCAGTCCCACCTCCCTGAACCATGTCTCTAGGATGATCGGCTAACTGCTGACCCCTACCTCTGGCGGTCCGGCCTCCACCTCTACGGTCTCGACCTCCAATTCTATGATCCCTACCCCCGCCCCTGGCTGGCTGGGCAGGCTGTGGGTCACCTGGTGCCTGAATCATGGGGCGAGGACCCTGCTGCTGCAACTGTGTACCCCTCAATATCGGGCAAGCTCTCCTGATGTGACCATACTCACCACACTCATAACATCCCTCCATATGATGAGACTGTCCCTGACGACCCGAATGACCTCGACGAAAGCTCTGAAGAGGCTGTGCACTGATGGGAGCTAGCGGTGCACTGAGTGTCTGCTAATCGGAATACTGCCCATGAAAATCACGATCACCCGGAACACCCTGCGAAGCCTGGAGGGCTAACTGAAAGGGTCTGGAAGGCTGACCCCTATCATAAGAATCCCTGCCTCCATATAAGGCACCACTGAATCGACCTGAGTGACGGGGTCTCTTGTCTGACCTAAGACCAATTCCCTATGGCAGAACCATCTCGATCCTCCGGGCCACATTGGCCACCTCCTGAAATGTAATGTCACTACCCGCCTCTCTGGCCATCTGGAGACGAATAGGCTAAATCAAACCATCAATGAATCTCCTCACCCTCTCCCTCTCAGTGGGGAGTATGACGAGGGCATGGCAAGCTATATCGATAAATCGGGTCTCATACTGGGTGACCATCATAGACCCCTGCTGGAGGCGCTCAAACTACCTCCGGTAAGCATCCCTCTAAGTAACGGGAAGGAACTTCTCTAGAAACAACTTTGAAAACTTATCCCAAGTCAAAGGCGGCGACCCTGCTGGTCTGGCTAAATAGTAATCCCTCCCCCAAGTCTTGGCAGATCCAGATAGACGAAAAGCCATAAAATCAATTCCATTGGACTCCACAATGCCTATGTTCCGAAGAACCTCGTGGCAGCTATATAAAAAATCCTGGGGATCCTCGGAAGAAGCTCCGCTGAATGTAGCAGTGAAGAGTTTGGTGAACCTGTCCAGCCTCCACAAAGCATCTGCGGACATAGCTGCTCCATCATCAGCCTGTGCAACTACCCCCGGCTGAACTGCCGCAGCTGGCTGGACCGGTGGAATCTGAGTCTGGGGAGCTACCTGCTCCGGAGTATGTGCGGCAGGAGTCTGGGCCCCTCCTCCAGCCTGGGAAGTGGCTGGTGCTACAGGGAGAAATCCTGCTCGGGTGACACTCTCCATGAGACCAACCAACCGGACCAAGGTGTCCTAAAGAACTGGGGTAACAATAAACCCCTCTAAGACCTGAGTTGGGCCTACCGGAACTGCCTGGGCTGGGGCCGGAACCTCCTCGCCAAGGTCCACCTGAGGCTCCGCCACTAGTGCTGCTACTGGTGGCTAGGCTCTACCCCTTCCTCCGCCCCTAGCATGGACATGTCCTCTGCCACTAGCGGGAGCTGCCTGGGGCTCAGACTACTGATCGGTATATGAGGAAGCACGTGTTCTCTCCATCTGCGAAAGAACAGAGTAGAAATTCAATCAGCATTAGGAAACCAAATCGCATGACAAGAAAGAACAAATGAGAGATTTTTCCTAACTCAATAGACTCTGGGGAACAAGTACAAATGTCTCCGTGCCTACCCCTCAGAATCTACTAAGTTTGTCCGTGAGTTGTGAGACCTATGTAACCTAGTGCTCTGATACCAATTTGTCACGACCTAGATTTCCCACCATCGGGATCGTGATGGTGCCTACTCGTGGTAGCTAGGAAAGCCAACTCAATTACCTTTCCGTTACTAAACAATTTTTTCAACAGTTTATAGCATCGATAAAGATCATGAAATTTAATACAAACAATAGCGGAAGTTTGATTTATAAATACGAATCAAAACACGGAATAGTCAATAATAGCCTCTACCCAAGATTTGGTATCACAGTACTCACGAACTATTAAGAATATACTAAATACAATGGTCTGAAAGAAATATATAAGTTGTCCGTCTCAAAAACAATGAGGCAACAGTCTAAAAGAGAACATAAAGAAGAGACGCCGGGCCTGCGGATGCCTGCAAGGCTACCTTAGTCTCGTGAAAATGAAAACCTACTCCCGCACTAATGCTACTGCTGCTTCTCAAAACCTGGACATGTGCAAAAATGCACGGAAGTGTAGCATCAACACAACCGACCCCATGTGCTGCTAAGTGTCTAGCCTAACCCCGGCGAAGTAGTGACGAGGCTAGACTAGACACCACATAAACCTGTGCAGTTATAAATATACAACGGAACATCGAATACAAGGCAATTAACAACATGGGAGGGGGAGACATGCTATGAGGAGATACAATCTTAACAGCAATCTAAAGTAAAAAACTAGAACAACTTAGATTCACAATGAACAAGGAAACAATACTCAATACAAACACATGGTATCAATAACTGTTGCGGTGTGCAACCCGCTCAACAAATATCACTGTTGCGGCATGCAACCCGCTCCACAAATATCACTGTTGCGGTGTGCAACCCGCTCCACAAATATCACTGTTGCGGCGTGCAACTCGACCCATAAATACCACTGTTGCGGCGTGCAACCCAGCCCATACCATTTATCAGGTGTCACTATTGCGACGCGCAACTCGACCCTCATATATCATTGTTGCGGCGTGCAACCCGATCCTCAATATCATTGTTGCGACGAGCAACCCGATCCTCAATGTCATCTAACAGTTTGACTCCCCAAACAACAGTCACAATTAAGGGACATAAAAATAAGCAAAGTTTTGACAAAATCCCGACAAGGAAAAGAATCCAACAAGTTCAACCAAACGTCCCGGTAAGGGAATAATCAACAATGCTTTCTTTTTCTTACTTTTCTTATCTTATAACCCACTCTACTATTTTGAGCCAACGCTCTAGAGAATCAAGTAATCATATCACCATTCACATGTTATTCACAACATATAGGAATCCTCCAATAATCACGGAGTTCACAACCAAGTCATGATAATCACATTATAAGGACTCACGGTCATGCTAGACACCAATGTATAGATACTCGTCACCATGCCTATACATCGTACTCGATCACATAGCAATTAGCAACAAGACTCAACTCCTATTCCCTCAAGCTAGGGTTAAACCAAACACTTACCTCAAAGCCTTGAAATCCACTTAATCCTCAACTATCGCTTTACCTCGCGGTTCCACCTCCTATTCGCTCAAATCTAATCACAAATTGTTCAATTACTTTAATAAACCCTATATGAATCAATTTCAATGCATAAAAATAATTTTCCCAAGTTTTTCCCAAAAATTCCAAAAACACCCCCGGGCCCACGTAGTCAAAACCCGAGGTTCGAAAACCCGGTTACCCATTTTCCCACGAACTCAAATATGTAATTTGTTTTGAAATCGGACCTCAAATCGAGGTCCAACTCCCCAATTTATAGAAAACCTAAGTTCTACCCAAAAATCCCAATTTTACCTATGAAAATCCTTTATTTCAAGTGGAAAACATGTTTAATGATGTTAAATATTGAAAGAATCGAGTAAAAATCAACTTACAAGTGATTTGGGATGATGTTTGCTCTTGAAAAATCGCCTGTGGTGATTGGGTTTTGAAAGAATGGTGAAAAGTGGTGAAAATTCGACTAAGTATAAAATTTGCTGGGCCTCGGATATGGCAATTGCGAACCTAGGTTGCAATTGTGAACAAAACAGGCTTGGGATTTGCGACATCTGGGATCGCATTTGCGAACTCAGGCTGCCAGGGGACCGTTCGCATTTGCGAACTGGGTCTCGCATTTGCGAACTTGTCCATCGCATTTGCGATGCCTAGTTTCGCATTTGCGAAGCTTGGCCTACCTAGGCTGGTTTCGCATTTGCGAACCAGCCTTCGCATTTGCGATAGTTGGCCTTCGCATTTGCGAATTCTGGCTTCGCATTTTCGAAAATTGCAGAAGCCAAAATACCAGATTTTACAAATGAGAAAATGCGATCCGATGCCTATCGAAAACTCACCCGAACCCTCGGGGCTCCAAACCAAACATGTACACAACCTCAAAAACATCCTACAGACTTACTCGTGCGATAAAATCGCCAAAATAACATCATTTACATAGAATCAAGCCTCAAAACACATGATTTTTCTTCTAAACTTCATAAACTTTCAAATTTGGAACTTATAGTCCGAAACACGTCAAACAACGTCCGATTTCGACCAAACTTCACAGAAAGCGCTTAAACAATATATAAGACTTCTACCGGGCGTCGGAACCTAAATACGAGCCCGATACCTCAGTGTTTTAGTGAATTTCTATTTCCATTTTCCTTAATAATTTCAGAAAAACAATTTAACAGAAAAAGTCTTTCCTCGGGCTCTAGACCTCGGAATTCGACTCCGGCCACATGCCCGAGTCCCATATTTTTCTACGGACCTTCCAGGACCGTCCAATATTGGGTCTGGGTCCGTTTACCAAAAATGTTGACCAAAGTCATCTTTAATCATATAATATCAAAATTCTTCAAAGTTTTCACAGAATTCACATATTTCAACATAAAGGTTCTCCGGCTAAGCGCCCGGAATGCGTACGCAAATCGAGGCAAGTAAGAATGAGGTTTTCAAGACCTCGAAAGCACGAAACAAATAAGGAAACAGGTAATGACCCTTTGGGTCGTCACACCATTACCTCTTTTCTAACTCGAACAAGGCTTTCAATTTGGTTCTTTTACTCGCTCTTTTACTGATTCCCTTTCCTTGTTTTCATACAAGTACCACTAGACTTTTACCTTAAATGTATTCTATGTATTTAACCTTATTTGTCTACTCTGCACAAGATATTTACTTGATCTCCTTCCTTAAATAACTTCTACCCTTTACCGTTTAAATTTGAACTCCTTAATTAAAGGAAGTCCATATACTGATTGATTTTAATTAGTGCATAGTTCCATAATTACCACTAAACTCTGATTCTTGCCTTATTTTCTATACCTGTTTTGAATTAAAAATACCCTGCTATTTCATTAACACAGACACGATTTTTAAGCATATAGAAATCACAACTCTCTTCTACAACCTGCACTCTTTCTTCTTGATTGCACTTCGGCTTCCATAAGTCTACTGTTTCTCCCCACTTGCTTCTTTGAATTGGTATGTCCTACTTTTGATTCTAGCATCAAATCCAATGTGTTTACTTACAAGCTTTTATGCCCATGCCTACTTTACTACTTTGTAGAGTTCAATTTAAAAGTAACTACTTATGTCTTACTGTCTGTTGCTGAAATGAATCCCTATCCCCATTCCTTTTATGTGCTTGGACTGTAGTTTAAGACATGGCAACATACAAAGTTGGTGTCATGGATTAAGACTGGGTCCTTTGGATCCTAGCCTCTTTCAATTTCCCATACCCCCATTCCCTTATGTACATTGAGTTAAGGCACAGCCTGGCAGCATCCAAATTGCTGTCCAGGGCTGAACCTAACCTATAAAAGGTCCTAACTCTCTAATCTTTAAGCTGACAAGCTGGTCAGGGGTGTGCCAGCAGACCAGTTGCTAGGCATGACCACCAGCCTGCCCTGGCTCCCCCTAATTCCCTTTCATTGCACTTACACTTACTCCTAGTCCTTAAGTCCTGCCCCCCTCTTATGAGCCTTTCTTTGGAAACTTTGAGTTCCCTCTGAACTTAGATATTTGAGGGATGACCCTTCCACGCTGCACTATAATCTGTTCTACAATGATATTTGGGGTGCAATCACTACCTGGAACTCTTGAAGTTCCTTGGAACTTTGACACATCCCAAATAAGATAAAGGCTTTGAAATTCCGATCCTGGAAGTTGGTTTATCTCATATTATTATACTTTGAGTTTGGATTAGGCTGATTAGATGTAGATGTAATTAGTGATGTAATTTTATCATTCCTTTTGATTCACTTGGTCTGTAATAAGCTTTGTAATAAACTTTGTAATACTACTGGGGTATAGTGAAAATGGGTGGGATTAAATGCATTTTCAAAGGGGTAGATACCATGTTCATAGGGTTCTTGCTTTCGAATTCTACCTAGAAATCATGTTTATAGGTTATCACTTCCAAACTCTGTATTTCCACATAGAAATCATGCTCATAAGCTAATACTTTCCATTTTTGCATTCTTCACGTAGATACCATGTCTATAGGATTAATACTTTCAAATTCTGCATTCTTCACGTAGATACCATTTCTATAGGATTAATACTTTCAAATTCTACACTTTCACCTAGAAATCATGATCATAGGGTTATCACTTTCAAATTCTGCATTCTTTACGTAGATACCATGCTCGTAGGTTTTCTGCACTTCGTAATATATACCATGTCAATGAATCGATACTAAAATTCTGCACATCATATAGATGATATGCCTATAGTATTTCCTGCATTTTTGCATGTGCATATGTCATTAGGCAAATCTACTTATAGGATATAAAATAAGTCAATCACACATCGATGACCTGCCTAGAGGATTTCTGCATAACAAAATCAGTGACGCCTAGAAAGCATGCCTGTAGGAGTATATCAATTAAATCTGAATTGCCTACTCGCCTTTTAAATCTAAAATCAGTGGTAACTCGTCTAACACTCGCAGAACTTAATAATTTTTGCAATCAGTTTGTTCTCCCCCGTCTCTGAATTAATAGATATCATGCCTATAGATCCTGTTTAACACAGATAAATAGTTAGATGATTAATCAATTGTCACTTTTCTGCAACTACATCTAATCAGGACTAATTCGGACTCCCTATTTGAGAAATATGTGGTAAATCAATTCTTCCTACGCTAATTTTAATTAAGGACCTAAACAGTTTGTGTAAGACGTGCTTAACAATTTGTTTCTTTAAGTGGGGAGGCCTACTTGAGCCTTTAATTGCTCTTATTTTCCCATTAACTGCTTTATATGTTTTGATTGTCGCCCAAGAATTTTATTCTTTTAAAACCTCTGAAAAGCCAAGATCCCCCCCTTTAGGATTAGTAGTCCTAAACGCCTCCGAGATTGATAGGTGGGGAAGGTAATAACATGCAGTAGGTAACGATACCATTTCGCGCTTAGTACCTTACTGGGGTGGGAAGGGTAGACATGGAGATGATGATCACACCATAACACTATGCGTACGATTGGTTACTGGTGTTGTGTGGATGATCAATGTGTTTTACAAACCTAGGAACCCTTTCCTTTATGTAACTTTGTTTAATATCAATAAATTCTGTCTTTTCAACTACCCAAAAACTCCCCTTTAATTTTACTGCATTCTTCCTTTTCCTTCTAAATTTTTCTTCTTTGTTTATTCAATGTCTTGACTAATTTTTTGCACTTAGACCCTCCCTCAAACAAATTGTAGATTCCAACATGCTTGTTACATACCTGTTTGCAACCCTTATGTGTGAAATTATTTGTATAGTTGTTTGCCTTAAAGCCACAATATAGCATGGTCGGGAACCACACCAGTAGATCTTGAGGGGTGCCTAACACCTTCCCCTCGAGATAATTTCTAGCCCTTACCCGAACTCTGGTTTTGGTCACGCTCAACTAAGCCTATTAAAAGACTATAAAGGCATTGCAAATATAATTCGGGGTATTTTGTCCCGAGTCGAATCCCACAGGAAATTAACGTATCAACTGTTGTTGTTAGATCACTAAATTCTCATTAATCAACTTTCTCAAAATTTATGAATAATAGTTGGTGGTGTTTTTATACTGATATAGCTAAACAACAATAATAAACTAAGAATTAACTAATTATCAGTTGTAAACAATTGAAATAAAGGTCTAAGGTTATGGTTTTCCTCGATGTAGATTCCTGTAACGACCCGACCGGTCATTTTGATCCCTAGCATGTCGTTAAGTAGTCTCAGGCCATGAGTAGCTTCATTTCAGGTATTTTGACTTGTTCGCATGGTCGGAATTTAAATTCAGGAAGATCGGAGTTAAATTGAAATGAAAATTCTCATTTGAGAAGCTTAAAGTTGAAAGAATGCACTAGGATTGGATTTTTGAGTAAATGACGTCGGAATCAGGATCTGAAGGTTCTAGAAGGTTCGTATGATAATATCGGACTTGGGCGTATGCCCGTTTCGGGTTTTAGGTAACCCGGGAGCGTTTTGGCGCCTATTGTGGAAGTTAACATTTTAGAAGAATTTTTTTTTAGTTTGGCTCGGAGTGCATTTCATCGTTATTGATGTTCGTTTGAGATTTTGAGACTGTGAATAGCTCTTTATGGTGATTTTAGAGCTGGGAGCGCGATCGGAAGTGAATTCGGAGGTCCGTAGGCCCTATTAGAGCAATTTGGCTAAACTTAGAATTTGAAGGTTTTTGAGAAGTTTTACCGGAGGATGGCTTTTTTATATCGGGGTCGGAATTTGATTCCAAAAGTTGGAGCAGGTCCGTAATGTCAAATGTGACTTGTGTGCAAAATTTGAAGTCAATCGGACGTGATTTGATAGGTTTAAACATCAGAAATAGAAGTTGGAACTTTCAATGTTCATAAAGCTTGAATCGGGGTGTAATTCATGGTTTTAGCATTGTTTGTTATGATTTGAGGCCTCGACCAAGTCCGTAACGTGTTTTGGGAGTGGTTGGTATGATTTGTTGGGGTCCCGGGGGCCTCGGGTGGATTTCGGGTGGCTAACGGATCGAATTCGGAGTTTGAAGAAGTGTTGAAACAGCTGGTATCTGGTATTTTTGCTTCTACGGAAATGGGACAACAGAAGCGGCCCCGAAGCGAAGAAGAAGCCGCAGAAGCAGACGAGGGCGACGGCAGCCAGGACCACAGAAGCGGCCCTTGATTCGCTGATGCGGAACCGTAAAAGCAGTTAGCTTATCGTAGAAGCGAAAATGGGCTTGAGCCCAGGGACCGCAGAAGCAGGACCGCGGAAGCGGGATTATTTCCGAAGAAGCAAAAATCCCTGATGGCAGAAGGTTAATTTAAAGTCGGGGATTTGCCATTTCTCTCATATTTCTCATGGCTTGGGGCGATTTTGGAGAGCTTCAAGGAGGGGATTTTCGTCGTCAATGTCAAGGTAAGTTATCCCCATCACTTTTGTGTTAAATATATCAATTATGTATGGATTTAAGTATGAAGATTAGTGTAAATTTGGGGTTTTGGTTGAAAACCTAGGAAATTAGAAATCTTGGATTTTGATTACGATTTTGAGTATGGAATTAAGAGAAAACTATATATTCGAGTTCCTAAGGTTATGGTAAACTTTATATTCGAAAATTTTTGGATTCCGGGCACGTGGGCCCGAGGGCGTTTTGGTAAACTTTCCAATCGGGGTTAGGAATTGCTATAAATTAGTTGTAAAGTATAATTAAGCATATATTAATGGATTTGTATGATCGTGGCTAGTTTTGGAGCATTGTGCGTTGGTGCAAGTCTTCGAAAGAATGTAGAATGCCGGTTGTGGATCTTCGAAGCGAGGCGAGTCTCCTTTCTAATCTTGTGAGGGGGAATTTACCCCATAGGTGAGTTAAATTGGTTATCTGCTCCTATTTGTGGGGGCTACATACGTACGAGGTGACGAGAGTCCATGCATAGCTACTATTATGCTATTGGCCGGGTAGTCTAGGACCCAAAAAACATGTTATACTTGAATTACTGTGAACCCATTGATAGTTTGAATTGTTTAATATCACCTTGAATTGGTAAAGAAATTTAAAACGAGATTTAATATTAAATTTTCCCTAAAATGTTAATAAGAGAAATTTGTCTATTTGGTTGATTATTCCCGATAAGCTCTTAATTTCCTACTTGAGCATGTATTTTATGTGTGCCTGCGTCGCATGGATGATTCGCGAGCATGATATGTGTTTATTTATGGAACGGTCCGAACGCCTCGGTGAGAATAGATGCATCTATGGTTCGTGCTGCTCGACCCTCGGCAGTGCACAATTTACATTTCTGTTGGAGCGGTCCGTTGACCTCGGCATGATTTACGCGTGTATATCTGTTACTTGAAAATTGTAAATGTGGAATTGGCCCTACGTGGCTTGGTATAAACTGATAAAATAATAAAGAACAAACTTTAGAAGCCCTGGATTTATTGTTGAAGGTGTTTACCTATTTTTCTGGCTTCTTAATTAGAACTTCTATACAAATAAATGATTTTCCTCGCACTTATAGAATATTGCTAATTGACCTCTAGTATGTGTCGGAGTTGGCCATCTCATCTCTACCCCTTCGGGATTAGGCGGGATACTTACTGAGTACACGTTGATTACGTACTCATACTACACTTCTGTGCATTTTTGTTGCACAGTTATGTATACCTCTAGTAGCCTACTGGGCGTGGCAGCATGGATGACTCTGGGACTAGGTGAGCTGCATTGTTCGAGACGACCCGCAGCTAGTGTAGTTCCTTCCAGTGCTTTCTTATTATTTATTCCCTGTCCATTGTATTTCGGACATATGATGTATTTTATTTTTCCATATCGATAGTTGCTCATGCACTTTGACACCGGGTTTCTGGGATGGTTTGAATTATTGTATCAACTATTCAAAATTTAAATTGGATTTGAAACTATATCCTTTAAAATTTCTTAATAAGCAAGGAAAAATCCTGGATTTCAAAAGTGTTAAAAAATGAGGTTTAATTAAGTATTTGAGTTGGCTGGCCTGACGACGGTGTCCAGTGCCACCACGACCCTTAGTGGATTTTGGGTCGTGACAACATGGTATCAGAGAACTAGGTTCCCCACGGTCTCACGAGTCATGAGCAAGTCTAGTAGAGTCTCGCGGATCGATACAAAGACGTCAGTACTTATCATCGGGAGGCTACAGGGCTGTTATGAGTACTCCCCTTCTTGATTTCCTTTTCGTGCGGTTCGATTCCTTTGAGGCTTTTGCCTTTGATTTCTTCCTACTCAATCTTACGCGAGCGCTTGTTACAAATTGAAAATTTAAGGATTGTAATGGCACTACAAATGTGGTGCAGGATGATTTTCCCAGTATAGTTGATTGGACTATTATAGTCGCACTTTGGAGGGATATTCTATTATTTCAGCTCAGTTGTGATGTTAGGGTGGTTGCCCACGTGTCGGGGCAGTGAATGAATTGAAGGGAGGTTTACTCAGCGTGTAATAAAGGGATTCAGTATTTTATTCCCGACAAGGGAAAAGACAGTCGGACTAAGAATGATCAGGTGTGGGTTGGTGGAAGTAATGAGGCTTGGTATTTCCAAGCGTCGCTGAGCTTTCTTTTATGAGAGGGTGTCGTGGTCCTGATTGAACGTACTAAGTTGTTGGCATTATAATCTACTACAATTCGACTTTATGGCAGGATATTGTGAACTAGTATTGGAGTTACGACTGTTAGATACCGCATGGTGCAGTGGTTTAAGATCGAATCAGAATGTCTAATGTTGACGGATCGATAAATATGACCTTTGGAAAGGTTTAAAGTTAGTAGCAATGGTGGGTTCAAGTGCCACGAAGATAGATTTTATTTGAGTCA
>MU774303.1:2237-18610 GCA_026770625.1 Nicotiana glauca
ACCAACAAGGCCTTACAGTCTGGTGGCACGTCAAAGAAAAAGGACGTGAATTCCGTAATGGCTGCGCAAAGAACCAAATCCCCTATGAAGTACCAAACCTATCCCTCAACTCCACTCACATATCAACCTACCCTAAATTACCAAGCACCTTCACCTATATATAAAATGCCACCATCAGCCTACCAATCACCTCCACCACCCACATATCAACCCACCTCACCAAGATATTCCCAACCCGTGCCCGTGTACCAAGCATATAACTCCCAACCTTCTCATTACCCATCACCACCCACTCGCCAAAACTTTCCTCGACCTATACCAAATTTCGACCGCAAACCCCCTAGACAATATACCGCCATAGCCGAGCCAATCGACCAACTATATGAAAAACTCAAAACAGCCGGTTATGTTACTCCTATCCCAGCCGTAACTCCAAAAAATTCCTCCCAATGGGTCAATCCAAACAAAACTTGCGCATACCACTCCGGAATGAAAGGCCATACCATCGACGAGTGTCGCTCGTTGAAAGATAAGATTCAGACTTTGATTGATAAAAAGTCTATTTCCTGAAGGTCATTGTCCGCAACAACCCTCTGCCTGAACACAAGGGTGGAGGCATCCATATGATCGAGATAGAGGATGATTGGGACCCCAAAGGGTCAATCGGATTGATTGCCGAAGGATATGAGCCTAAGAAACCGACGGTTACCCTCAATCCCATTGTTGTTCAGATCCATCCCTCTGAGGGAAATGTGGTAAATGTGTCTGTACCACTCGAGTTTGCAGTACCTCCTACAAAGGCGCCAAAACCAATTGAGGTCGAGTTCGGAGCTCCAAAGGCACCTGCACCATTTGAAGTTGATGTGTTACATCCAAGGGTGCCAATTCCGGTTTCCATGACAGACGTGACCCCATTCAAGTCAAACGCCATACCTTGGGATTACACAGCGGAAGCTAGGAGAAAAGGGAAAACACATACTGGAGAAGTGATCACCGCACAGGGCATGACTAGAACCGGCAGGGTATACACTCCGGAACATTTAGCTGAGTCCAGCAAGCAGGCCTCCGGGCGGCCTGTTGAAACTGGACCCGATGACCTTTGGAGGAAAATACAAGCCAAGGAATACTCGGTCGTTGAGCAACTGAACAAAACACCAGCGCAGATTTCCATTCTGGCTCTTCTGCAAAGCTCTGAGGCACATAAAAATGCCTTGATGAAGATATTGAGTGAAGCTTATGTTCCCAACAACATAACCGGAGGCGAAATGGCAAATATGGCAGGACAAGTGTTGGAAAGTCACAAGATCACCTTCCAAGAGGATGAGTTACCACTAGAAGGACTTAGTCAAAACAAGGCGTTGCATATTACTGTGCAATGCGAAGATTATTTCATCACCAGGATCCTGATCGACGGGGGATCTATCCTCAACATTTGTCTGCTAGCGACTCTCAGAACATTAGGGAAAGGTTTGCATGAGGTCAAAGATGGGGCTATCAATGTTAAAGCTTTTGATGGGTCTCAAAGATCTACCATTGGGGAAATTAGCCTGTGTTTGCAAATGGGGCCTACCTGGTTCGATGTTGACTTCCAAGTGATAGACGTGCCAGCATCCTACAATTTATTGTTGGGACGACCCTGGATCCACACCGCTGGGGCTATGGCATCAACCCTACATCAAGCAGTGAAGTTTGAATGGAATCATCAGGAAGTGATCATTCATGGCGACGGTAGCAACCCTATATACAGTCGCCAAACCATCCCAATGATCGGAGGTAGAAGAAGAATAGGCGGAGGAACATACCATCACATCGAGCGAGTTAATGACATAGACAAAGACAAGTGGTGGGATAACAAGATTGAGAGCATCCTGAATTGGAGCGGGTATGAACCCGGAAAAAGGACTTGGCAAGAATCTCTAGGGTATCACCAAACCCAACAAGCTGAAGAAGCACGGTACTACTTTTGGCCTAGGGTATAATTACACATAGAAAGAGTTCAATGAATTTTTGCCACCATGTCACGGTCCCTATTATCCACTAGAGCACCCTATACCTCAATTGGAGTAGACCTTTCAGCCTGCTGACATTATATAATGGATCAGAGGAAGACGTAACACTAGCAGCGATGAAGAACCTATTTCTGGGAGATGATATGGAGTGTTGTGTTATCTTCAAGGAGGAAGAGGAGGAAAGCCCTTCAATTCAAGCTGTGAACTGAGGGGAACGCCTCACCAATTGGTCAGTCAGGACCACCAGTGCCCGGAATGCTTCGGTCATTACTATTACATATCTTGATGATTAACCGACGACTGTAACTTGCAACGAGGCAATGCAACAAACGGATATAGATTCAGGAGAGGAAGATGATATACCAGAAGAGGATGTCAGAGAGGTCGAGAACTTTCAGAACAGACCTAATTCTAACTTGGACGAAACTGAGGTTGTTAATTTGGGAGATACAGAGAATATCAAAGAAACGTGCATCAGCGTGCATTTGTCGTCATGAGAAAAGAAAGAGTACACAGAGTTCTTAAAACAGTATGAGGACATTTTTGCCTGGTCATATGACGATATGACTGGTCTCGGCACATCCATTGTAGCTCACAAGTTGCCAATAGATCCGACATGTCCGCCAGTAAAACAGAAGCTCAAAAAGTTCAAGCCAGACATGAGTTTGAAAATCAAAGAGGAAGTTACCAATCAAGTCAAAGCTAGGGTTCTCAGGGTGGTAGAATATCCAACATGGTTAGCTAACATCGTGCCAGTACCGAAGAAAGATGGGAAGGTTAGAGTCTGAATCGACTATCGGGATATCAACCGGGCTAGTCCCAAAGACGACTTCCCCTTGCCAAATATACACATCCTGATTGACAACTGCGCCAAGCATGAACTGCAGTCATTCGTCGATTGTTTTGCTAGGTACCATCAGGTATGGATGGATGAAGAAGATTCAGAGAAAACGAGATTCATCACGCCATGGGGGATGCACTGTTACAGAATGATGCCATTTGGTTTGAAGAATGCTGGTGCTACCTACATGAGGTCCATGACTACTATCTTTCATGACATTATACATAAAGAGATCGAGGTGTATGTGGATGATGTCATCATCAAATCCAATAAAGCTACATATCATATGGAAGACCTGAGAAAATTCTTCAACAGATTGAGGAGGTAAAACTTGAAACTGAATCCCGCCAAGTGTGCATTCAGGGTTCCTATTGGAAAGCTATTAGGTTTCATTGTGAGTCGCTGAGGAATAAAATTGGATCCGCCAAAGGTCAAGTCCATTCAAGAGTTGCCACCGCCAAGGAACAAGAAGGATGTGATGAGCTTTCTGGGAAGGCTCAATTATATCAGCTGATTCATAGCTCAGTCCACTATCATTTGTGAACCTATCTTCAAGATGCTTAAGAAGAATGCTGCCACCAAATGGACTGATGATTGTCAAAGGGCTTTTGACAGAATCAAGGAATACTTGTCAACGTCGCCGGTCTTGGTTCCGCCTGAACCAGGGAGACCCCTATTACTTTATCTCGCAGTATTAGATGGAGCGTTCGGTTGTGTTTTACGACAACATGATGAAACCAGAAGAAAGGGGCAAGTCATCTACTACCTTAGCAAGAAGTTTACTCTGTATGAGGCTCGGTATTCTTTATTAGAATGCACATGTTGTGCTCTCACCTGGGTAGCTTAGATGTTGAGGCACTATTTCTGTGCTTACACCACTTATCTCATATCAAGGATGGATCCGTTAAAGTATATCTTTCAGAAGCCCATGCCTACCGGCAAGCTCGGCAAATGGCAAATCATGTTAAGGGTGTTTGGCATTGTTTATATTACTCAAAAGGAAGTCAAAGGGCAAGCTTTGGCATACCACCTCGCCGAGAATCCTGTGGGAGGAGAATACGAACCTCTAAAGACGTATTTTCCTGATGAAGAGGTATCTTTCATAGGAGAAGACATTGCAGAATCCTATGACGATTGGAGGATATTTTTCAATGGATCTGTGAATTTCAAAGGAGTTGGCATAGGAGCAGTCCTGGTATCAGAAACCGGTCAGCATTACCCAGTATCCGCCAAGCTCAGGTTCCCGTGCACCAACAACATGGTCGAATATGAAGCCTGCATCTTAGGGCTCAAACTGGCCATCGACATGAACGTTCAGGAGCTGATAGTGATTGGAGACTCGGACTTACCCGCACATCATGTTCGAGAGGAATGGGCAGCCAAAGATCCTAAGATACTCCCTTACCTATATCACATACAGGAGTTGAGGAAGAGATTCAAAAAAATGGAATTCATGCATGTTCCGAGAATACAGAATGAGTTCGCTGGTGCACTAGCCACTCTGTCATCCATGATTCAGCATCCAGATCGAATTTCATTGACCCCATTTAGGTCAAGATTCATGACCAGCCAGCTTACTGTGCTCACGTTGAGGAAGAAGCCAATGGGAAGGCATGGTTCCACGACATTAGAGAAGACTTGACAACAGGAGAATACCCAGAGCTTGCCAATGTTACTCAGAAGCGCACACTCCGGAGGTTATCCAACAACTTCTCTCACAGCGGAGGAATCCTATACAGGAGGACTCTCGATCTGGGTTTGTTAAGGTGTGCCGATGCGAGAGAAGCAACCAAACTATTGGATGAAGTGCACGCAGGAACATGTGGGCCGCACATGAATGGCTTTGTTTTGGAAAAGAAGATACTCCGAGCAGGGTATTTTCAGATGACTATGGAAACTGACTACATCCAGTATGTCCGAAGGTGCCATCGCTGTGAGATACATGCAGATATGATAAAAGTACCTCCAAACGAGCTTAAAGCAACAAGCTCACCATGGTCGTTCGCCGCCTGGGGAATGGATATTATTGGACCAATCGAACCTACCGCATCAAACGGGCACAAGTTGATTTTAGTGGCAATTGATTACTTTACTAAATGGGTCGAAGCAGCATCATACAAAGCAGTAACCAAGAAAGTTATAGCATATTTCGTCCGTGAACGTATGGTTTGTCGGTTCGGAATTCCAGAATCAATCATTACTGACAATGGTTCCAACCTCAATAGCGACCTGATGAAAGCAATGTGTGAGACTTTCAAGATCAAACATAAGAACTCTACAGCTTATAGACCTCAGATAAATGGAGTTGTAGAAGAAGCCAATAAGAACATCAAGAAGATACTAAGAAAGATGATTGAAAGGCACAAGCAGTGGCATGAGAAATTGTCGTTCGCCTTATTGGGTTATCGTAACACGGTCCGTACATCGACCGGGGCAACTCCCTACATGCTGGTTTGTGGTACAGAAACGGTCATTCCCGCCGAGGTAGAAATTCCCTCCTTGAGGATCATACAAGAATCAGAGCTAGACGACACATAATGGGTACAAAGTCGCTACGAGAAGTTAGCCCTTATATACGGAAAGACAATGAAAGCAGTTTGCCACGGTCAATTATATCAGAACAGAATGTCTAGAGCCTTGAACAAGAGAGTTAAGCCGAGGAAGTTTACACCAGGGCAGCTGGTACAGAAGAAGATATTTCCACATCAAGATGAGGCCAAAGGAAAATTCTCTCCCAATTGGCAAGGACCGTACATGGTTCACCCGGTTCTAACCGGAGGAGCCCCTATTTTTGCAGAAATGGACGGAGAAGTCTAGCCGAAGCCAATCAACTCAGACGCAGTGAAACGATACTACATTTGATCATACAATTTTTCTTCATGATGTAATTTGAACTACGCCTGATCCGATTCCCATTTAAGAGGGGATACTTAGGCAGCCCTATGGGTTCGGTCACATTTTAATAAAAATCCCATTTTCCCCCGCTATTGGAACTGGGGCAGAATTTTGAGGAGGACCCTCAAAATTCCGAAGTCAGTCTTCTCATCAGGACTAACACAGTAAACTGGGACAGAATTTTGAGGAGGACCCTCAAAATTCTGGAGTCGATCCTCTTTCAGTTATTCAGCACAGCCGTCAGCAGCACCAGCCCAGTAAACTGGGATAGAATTTTGAGGAGGACCCTCAAAATTCCGGAACAAGCAAGGTTGTCGTGTCCTTGAACCACGTTGCAGTCGTTGGTTCATCCAAAATAAAATTGTTTTTCAAATATGTACTTACATTATACTAAGTCATGCATAAATATCTTTGGAATCGTTGTCGTTTAGCAACACTACCCCAATGATACACGACGTCAAGAGCCAGGGGACACGAACTAACCTTCCCCCCTCTACAGAACTCATGATTTTTCTTTGAATGCAGGCACTCAGGTTGCAAATCATTGAACACATTCACTTTTCAGGGTTAAAACTCTCAGAACGATCGCTCATTCACAAGTCCACTATCTACACCCAACATTCCCCAATAGTCACGATATCACAACCATCTATCAGCTAAGAGAACTTATTATTGTTTGTTTCTTTACGTTCCTGCATTGCATAAGGCTACTTATCTGCCTTTCGAGACTAATTTCTGTCTCTATCTGCATTTTGCATAAGGCTACTTTTCTGCCTTCCGAGGTTAAGCTCTACCTCCATCCTACATAAGGCTACCTATCTGCCTTTCGAGACTAAGCTCTGTCTCCATCTGCATTTTTTCATAAGGCTACCTTATCTGCCTTTCGAGACTAAGCTCTGTCTCCATCTGCATTTTGCATAAGGCTACTTTTCTACCTTCCGAGGTTAATCTCTACCTCTATCCTGCATAAGGCTACTTATCTGCCTTTCAAGACTAAGCTCTGTCTCCATCTGCATTTTGCATAAGGCTACCTATATGCCTTTCGAGACTAAGCTCTATCTCTATTTGCATTTTTGCATAAGGCTACCTTATCTTCCTTTCGAGACTAAGCTCTGTCTCCATCTGCATTTTGCATAAGGCAACTTTTCTGCCTTTCAAGGTTAAGCTCTACCTCCTTCCTGCATAAGGCTACTTATCTGCCTTTCGAGACTAAGCTCTGTCTCCATCTGCATCTTTGCATAAGGCTACCTTTCTGCCTTCCGAGGTTAAGATCTACCTCCATCCTACATGGCTGAAATATCGCCTATTTATCTTTTCGAACGACTGAAATATCGCCATCTGCATTTAAATTCTCGCTCTGGCAGAAAGATCACCACTCTTTCCATTCATTCAGCTGAAATATCGCCACCTGCATTTAAATTCTCGCTCTGGCTGAAAGATCGCCACTCTTTGTATTCATTCAGCTGAAAGATTGCCATCTTCTCATGGGCTGAAAAATCGCTGACTTATTCAAAGGCATCATAGTTCGGAGGCACCATATGCATAGCCCTAGAACACCATTTCATGGCCTGCGAATCTTTATTTTTATGCTTTTCATGGCCCAGGACATCATAGTCCAAGGACGTCATCCTAATTGTCCGAAGACAACATTCATGGTTCAACAGGGAACTCACATCATGTTTAAATTATGCACAATATATGCGCACATTGATCATTTACAGGTACACCGGCTAGCAAACGTCCATCTCAGTAGGAGCGATCCCGCTCTGGTTCTCTGCAACTTGTCCGATTGAAAAACGTCTTTTCAAACTTAACTATCGTGTCCGTCTTTTCGAACCTCCATCGACACATTCCGTCAATGGTTCCTAAACTACATATGGCCTGATTCCTGTAAAACCCGGGATATGTAGGCAGCTCAGAAACCAGAGCGCGGTCAAAATTCTTTTACAATCGCCTTTTCCGGTCAAAATTGGTCATCTTATCTTTACCCTACAACTCTTTCATCCTCCTCGGGTAAAGAGGGACAGCTGTTGATACCCAATTTTTTCCTATGTATTTTTTATACTTTCAAAATAGCATACGTATGCATATACATGCATTCCTGAAAGTTTTGGTATTTTCCTCAATTTTTAAGATTTTTTAAAATCAATTTATTGTCTATTTTAACAGTACAAAATCCAAAATTATTCCCAAAATTATCATTTTTGGTGAATAATTTATTTACATCCTCATATTTACACCAAATATAATTAAAGTGATTTTTTTTGCATATTTTTATAAATTTAATTTAATATCTCTAATCTAAATTGCATAAAATTATATTATAGCCTATGTTACGATTAATAAGGTTTTACAATTATAAAATTATTCCTAATATTTTTAGATTATTGTTCATATATTATTAATTAGTTCAGTGCTTTTAATTTATTTTTAAATTATTTTTAACTATTTTAATTAAATAAAAAAGGGAGAAAGTGGCTATTTAAAATCTGGCCCATTTCTATTTCAATTTTAGCCTCAATTTAAATCCCAATTCCACCCAATTGAGACGACCCGTTTTAATTTTTACCCGCCCCAAACCCAACTCACTTAACCCGCCCCGCCGTCTCCTTTTAATCTAGGTCATTGATCATTCTGATCAATGACCACCATTCCTTCTTTCCATTTTTAATTCCCAACTACCCTAACCCTAATTCATTTCTCACAAATAGCCTCCTCTAAAATCCCTTCATCTCTAAAACTCGCTCTAACCCTCTCTGAAACCCTAGCCCTATCCCGCATGTTTCCACCTTGTTTCACCGGAATCAATGGCATCCCAAGCCCTGGGTGGCCTGTACTCACCCCCATGTGCCCTTATACCCCTGTTACTTGAAGATTCAAGGTTCGATCTTGAAGGCCTTCGCTCAGATCTCAGCCGATTCGAGTTTCACGGCTATCTCCGGCTTGACTCCGGCATATCCTAGCACTATGAGCCTAGCTCTGACTCATTCGACTCGGAACAGACCTTTTCCAGGCCTTTCTCGCTTCTAGGGTTCTTCTAAAACCCTAGCCTTTTGACGTTCTCCTAATTTCTCTAGATCTGCTCTAGATCTGTGTTTATTTTAAGGTTTTCAAATGATTCCTCTAAGTTTCTTTTTAAAAATGTACTTTCAAAACTGTTCATCTTCTCCGACTTAGGGTTTCTTTGATTTTACTTGTTTTACTGTGGTTCCTATGTGTTACTCTTATTGTATTTGCTCTACTGTAACTCCTATGTGTTTCTACTGTGATTCGCATGTGTTTTCTTCTACCATGCTTTCCTTTACCATTTCTTTATGAGTTCTTTTACAGTATTTTGTTCCCTTATTACGTTGCCTGAAATGTTTAAGGTTCTAGTTCCTTGGGGTTTTCTGAACTTATTCTTGCCTGATTTATTTGCTTTCGTCTCTACACTCGATTAAGGGTAGAAACCCTAGAATTTGGGGTTTCAGTCGAGTCCCTGAGGCCGCTTGTATGTGACTTGTTTATTTCTCAACTCTGAACTAGTTTGATTTCAAAGCCCAAATAACTCTCACTAGATCAATCATGTCTATAATTTACAACACACCCTGGCTCCCACACCGGTGGAGCATAGAAAATTATAGCTCGTAAGCAAAAATACTCAAAAGTGACATCAAACCTACCAAAACAAATAACAGGAATTTACTACTAGCCTCGTAGCTCTCGACAACAGCTAGAAACAGACAATAGACATGGCTATCACTCATAGAGCCTCCCAACAGGATAATCACATGAATAAAGTGCAAATCATGAAGATCCTTCATAAATGGAACAACAAACAAGGAACTCACCCTGATAGGTAGAACTGTGATGGACTACAGATAATTCCCCTTAACAATAAACCAAATCTGTACCGAACGTTATTCAACTGGCGCACCGGCCTCAAGCCTACCATATGGAACACATCAACGAGCCGGGCCTCCCCCTTTGAACGCCCCCTACCTGCCTGAATACCTCGCTGGGACACACCGGTCAGAAGTCTGGGACAATCTCTCACCATGTGGCTAGTATCTCCACACTCAAAATACCCCCTCCGCTGACGAGGCGGTGGGAACTGTGTGGTACGGGTACTCCGTGACCCATGATCACCTGAATTACCATGCTGAGTCTGAAATGCGAACTGAACTGGCTGGCCCGCAAAACCTCTACCATGACGCACCCTGCCTCCAAAATAAGGACCTGTATATCTCCTCGGTCTACAAGGACTCCTCGCCTCCTCAAACTCTCCCTCTTGATCTCGTCTGCTCTCTCTCTCTCCTGACCCTGCCTGCCCTCTCTCTCTCGCATGCATACCATCTATCCTCCAAGCAATGTTCACCACCTGCTGATATGGAATGTCCATCTCCAACTCACGGGCCATGCTGGACCTGATGCTAGGAATAAGCCCCTCAATGAACCGGCGAACCTTCTTGCGAACAGTAGAGACCAACGCTGAGGCATGTCTAGCCAAGCTAGTGTAATGGACAGCATACTCCGAGATGGTCATAGCACCCTAGCGCATATGCTCAAACTCCGCGCGCCATGCATCCTTGAGGCTCTGAGGAACAAATTCTCTCAAAAATATATCTGAAAACTGAGTCCAAGTCAGTGAAGCTGCCTTGTCTGGACTGTCTAACTCATAGGTGCGCCACCAATCATAGGCGGCTCCTCGAAGCTGAAAAATAGTGAAGGAAACCTCGCTCGACCCATAGATACCCATAGTACGGAGAATAAGGTAACACTCATCAAGAAACCCCAAGGCATCGTCTGATGTTAATCCACTGAACACCGGAGGATCATACTTCTTGAACCTCTCTAGTCTCATCTGCTCCTGCTCGGAAGCCGCTGCCACGCCCTCGGGCTGAATTGGTGCCGTAGGTGGCACAAGAATAATCTCTGGAACCTGCTCAACATGCGCTCGCTGCTCAGGAATGCAGGCGGCGGGAGTCTGTGCTCCTGCCCCGGCCTGGGATGTGGCTGCAGCAAGGGGAAGCAATCCTGCCTGAGCCAAAGTGGTGTACATACTCATGAACTGTGCCAAAGTCTCCTGAATGGCTTGGGTAGTAGTAGAAGTGGGCATGTCAGGTGCCTGGACTCCGGCTGGATCTGCTGGTGGTACCTCGGCGGCAGCTCGCGCAGGCGCTCTCGCTGCACCTCGTGCGCGTCCTCGAACTCTACCCCGGCCCCGACCTCCGATGGCTGCATCAGGGGGCGCGAGTGTCTGATCGCCTCGAGTAGTACGTGTCCTCACCATCTGTGAGAGAGTAGAAGATAGAGGTTTAGGACTGTGGATGTCAAAACCTCGCACGACAGGGAAATCAAATGAAGTGAAATTTTCCTAACAGTTACATAGCCTCTCGCAGATAAGTACAAATGTCTTCGTACCGATCCACGAGACCTTAATAAACTGGCTTGTGATTTGTGACTCCTATGAACTTAGAGCTCTGATACCAACTTGTCACGACCCCAGTTCACCCCCCATGAATATGTCGTGATGGCACCTAGTCCCTACGACTAGGTAAGCCTAACAATGCGGAAGATAACCATAATTACGGAAAATAAATAAAATAAATTGAATTAGTAAAATAAAAATGGTGCCTAAGGTGCCGCTTGGCACATACCATAACAATTCTCGAAGCTAACAACATTTTCCAAAACCCGGAAACTCTCAAATCACAAGCTAAAGGGATACATAATAGGCTCTGACTCAACAATATCTATACAAAGGATAAAATACTGAAAGAACTATACTTTTTTACAGAAAGCTGGAAAGGGACTCCTCGGTCTGCGGTCGTAGCAGATATATCTTGAACTCTCTACCGATACGCCTCCTTCCAAGGCTGACCGAACTGAACGGGAGTACTTGTATCTGCACAACAAAAATGTGCAAAAGAGTAGCATGAGCACACCATGGCGGTGCCCAGTAAGTATCAAGACTAACCTGGATGGAGTAGTGACGAGGAACAGTCATGACACCTACCGGTGAATAACAGTATAATCATAGGAATAATGGTAATGACATATGAATATGTAAAGAATGCGTAAACGACCAAAAATGCTACACTTTACAATACGGGTAAATACAACAATTATCAACAAGAATATAAATAACGATGATGCAAACAACGGTAAAATCACAACCAAAATCCTAAGGTCACAACACATCAGAGAAAAGAAACAAGTAAATAATTCCTATCAAACAATGATGTTCGCAAGGGCCTTATTCAACTCTTCCCACAATTTCACCGAGTCTCAGACAAACCACAACTCGTATAATATCCAGCATCTAAAATCTAACAATTGCCATCATGTGCCCCATCAATCTCATGATCATACTGACGACCAACTGGCTCATCAGGGCCACTCCCTCAACTATAAGGAATAAACGAGGGCGTACCCCCACCCTTAGCAAAATCAAGAGGAATTCACCTCAAATGGGAGTGTTCAGCTACGTGTATGCTTGTGCAAGTGTTTCTAGCAAAATTCTACCAGCTAGCGAACATGACAAAAAAAAAAAGAGAACGGACTGCGCATACGATATTTCCTCACAACTCCCAAGCGGTAGCACTCACACAAGTAAACAACCCACAATCACAATATACAATATAAAATAAATAGGAATGCCTCCACAGGCCATCACAACTCTATCCAATCAATCCCCGACATAGCCCACCTTATCTCGCCACGTGTGCAATAAATGATATAACAGGCACCGCCTTATTTAGCCACACGTGCATAACAATGTCCCACCTTATTCTGCCACATATAAGAATATAACATATCCCGTCTTATTACGCCGCATGTGCAAAACATCAATAACAACAATAGCACGGCAAGGACCTCGTGCATCACAATATCGACAACCGCACGGCAGAAACCTTGTGCATCACAATATCAACAACCGCACGGCATAAAACTCGTGCATCACAATATCGACAATTTAACAGGGTGAAAATCTAACAAGAATGATAAATGCAGCAGTGTAATAATGCAAATCAACAAAGCAATAATAACTAACAGGATAACACAGAAACACAGGGCAAACACCACTAAATCTCAATACCAATGAGGGTCTCCCAGGATACCGTCTTGTAGCCCTCTCCTCAACTGTCCAGTGGAACTCCCGGGAATTGAACCCGAAGTCCATCACATTTAAATATCTAGGATCTCTCGGGAATCGAACCCGTAGTCCACCTTATCAAATACAAAGGATCTTCTGGGAATCGAACCCGTAGTCCCAAAATAAAAGAGCAGTCACAGCCAGAAACAAACCAAAGGATAAATATGAAAGACGGAGTAGCAGATAGAACTGGCCTAGAATGCTTCACGTTGTACGATTAAACGACTTAGCAATTAGGCAATTACATCAGTTAGACACGCTTTCCTAGTCTAACACAAATAATAGGCTTCAAGTACAACTTCATATTCGGTGATTACAAGGATCTAAGAGCCTAAAGCATTACTTTACCAAAAATAAATCCGAACACGCACCCGTCACCTCGCGTGCAAGGAATACAATCAACAAAGAAGAGTCAAATCCTAAGGGGAAATCCCCCACACAAGGTTAGGCAAGATACTTACCTCAAACCGGCTAAAATCAACTAGCAACCACGTTCTTGCCACGAGTTCTCGACTCCAAATGGACCAAATCTATTCAATTAAATCACGCATTGTAATTAATATCTCAACCAACTGATTCTACTATTTAATTCAAAGCTAAAGCGCAAAATTATGCAAAATGACCAAAACGCCCCTCAGGCCAATAATTTTCACATTTTCAGAACCCTCGTACTCTCACGAGTCTAACCATATAAAAATCTCTCAAATCGGAGGTCAAATACCCCCTCAAAACTCAGTAATTCGGTTTATGAAGTTCTACCCATTTTTCATTGAAAATCTGAAATTAAAGGATGAAATTAAGAGAAGATTCATGGAAATTAGTCTAAGTTGAGTGAGAAACACTTACCCAAGTTTCCCAGGTGAAAATCCCTTCAAAAATCGCTAAGGACCAAGCTCCCAAGTCAAAAATGTAAAAAATTGCATAAACCCTCGTTTGAAGAACATATAATCTGCCCAGGCATTTTGTTATATGCAATCGTAGGAGTTGGCATGCGATCGCATAGAGTAAAATTGGAAGGCCCAGAAAATGACCTATGCGAACGCAATGGGAGTGATGCGATCGCAGAAGAGGAGGGAGCATAACTATGCGATCCCGAACAAGGGTATGCGATCGCGTATAAGGAAATTGGGACCCCTCTGGAATACACTATGCGATCGCGAAGGTGATGATGCGAGCGCATAGAAGGAAAATCTGCAGCAAAACTGAAGGAAAAATCTGCAACACTTTTCAAGGAAAAATGCTCCGTTGAGCATCCGAAACACACCCGAGGCCCCCGGGACCTCAACCAAACCTACAGACATGACCCATAACATCATTCAAACTTGCTCCAATCCTTAAACCACCTAAAACAACGCCGAAAACACGAATTAATCAAAGATTCAAACCTATGAACTTCAAATTCTAACCAAACACACTTTCGATAAAAAACCTATCCAAACCTTGTCCGAATGACCTAAAATTTTGCACACACATCCCAAAGGACATGACGGAGCTACTGCAACTTCTGAAATTCCAATCCGACCCTCGGATCAAAAACTCACTATCGGACCGGAAACTTCAAAAATTCAAACTTCGGCATTTCAAGCCTAAATGAGCTACATACTTCCAAATTACATTCCGAACAAGCTCCCAACCCCGAAATCACCTAACGGAGATAACGGAACCATCAGATTTCCATTCCGAGGTCGTCTTCACATTGATCCGAATACGGACCATTTTTCAACTCTTAAGCTCTCATTTAGGGACTAAGTGTCCCAAAACACTCCAAATCCTAATGTCGAACGTCCCGGCAAACCAAAATAGCAGAAAAGAACTTAGGGACAGCAGTTAATAGGGGATCGGGACATAAATTCTAAAAATGACCGGTCGGGTCGTTACAAAAATAGACTAACAGAAAACCATCACTGTTTTCTCAAAAATTTCAGAAAGTATCCGGTCTTGTCAATACGGCCTTTCAGCACTTCGAAGAAGATTTAAAGACTGTGTTTGCTAACCGGTCAAAAATTTTGAGAAATGACCACATATGGTTGTTCTCACGAAAACAGTCTTCCGGCGTCCTTTTGGAAACATTCGGCTACTTTGGACAAGAATGACATCACCTTTACTCACGGCAAAACAACGATATTTATTTTCCCTATATAAAAAAAATTCTCTCCCTCTTTTTTTTAATAATAATTTTTTTTTAGAATACTTGAACCTGATATGGGTTGCCTACATATCCCACATCCGGTGAGAATCAAACTTACTTAGTTCTGCCCAAACAAAACAGACTATTTTACAAAACAAAGACATTTTTTTTTCATTTCATCGGCAAATAAAACAAACGATTTTCGAAGACAAGACTATTTTTTTTGTTTTTCTTTTTTCAGCGGCAAATAAAACAAACTATTTTGAAAAATAAAAACTTTTTTTTCTTTTTCATTGGCAAATAAAACAAACTATTTTGAAAATAAAAATTTTGTTTTTTTATTTTTCTCAAAAATCCGGCAGAGTTTCGGCACTATTTGGACATTGGTACTTTCAAAACAAGTGATTAACTCCCTTAACCCTCTACCCTGCTATTTCTCCCTTCTTTTTTTCTTTTTATAATTTATTCAAAGGCCGGTCATCACGGAAGTCCGAAGAAAATAAATGCACAAGTAGCAAGTAAGATGCATCAGGATGGTCTTTTTCATTTCAGGTACACATGTACTAGACAGACCCAACTCCTATGTTGAGTCCCCTAAGTCAAATGCACATGATGCAAACACACGTTCCTATTAGGGATCCAGCATGAGCCTTTGTTATTCTAGGTTTAAAACCTGGGTTTATTATTCTAGACCAGGCTTACCCGAGCGAACAACTCGAGGCGAGGGGGGCAGCATACCGGGGATACAGAAGCTCCTTCGGCTTAGCAACTTATCCGAACCTCGTTTTAAATGGGGATATGACACTAACAGAAAGAAGTCACGACCAGCGTGCACTCCTCATGAGAGAGTAGATGGGTTTCCTAACGATTTATATACAATTCACGGAATATCAAAGCAGTAAAAGCAACATTTAACACATTTGGGCTCAACATGTAAAAATTAGATAAAACAAAGCCAATTATAACAATTAATCTAAGCTCGAATCCGGAACTCTAAATACCTACCTCTCACTTTCTTTCTTTTTTCATTTTCTTTTTTTTTCATTTCTTTTAGAGGTCGTTCAACATGCAAGTCAAGACAAACAGATGTGCAAGTAGCACATAAGATGCATCAGGATGGTCTGTTTCATTTTTGGTACACCTGTCCTAGACAGACCCAACCCATGTGTTGAGTCTCCAAGGTCAAATGCACGTGATTCAAACAAACGTTCCTACTAGGGATTGTCACACCTCCTTTTGGCGCTACCCGCGAGTGCGCGAGGGAGTTTTTCCAATTAAAGGACAATGGAAACGGGATTTATTTAAAGATTCAGAGTCGCCACTTGGGAGATTTAAGGTGTCCCAAGTCACCGGTTGAATCCC
>MU774308.1:7623-21021 GCA_026770625.1 Nicotiana glauca
ATATATATATATATATATATATATATATATATATATATATATATATATATATATATATACACACACACATACACTTACGTTATGCATGCACTAAGTATAAGTGTATTAGGTAATACTGTATCGAATATAGCTTTTATATATATATATATGCACTAAGTATAGTTTAAAATAAATTTAAATCCTACATTTATACTACATATGTACATAATTTTAAATTAAACTTAAAATAATTTATTTTTGATTTATATATGGCGACCAACTTTGGTCGCATGTTTGGTCAAACGGTCAAAAAATGGCGACCAAGTTTGGTCGCTATGCTGGTTAAATTAGTCAATACCTATTGGCTACCAGGATTAGCGACCAAAGATGGTCGCTATTGTTTAATCCAGAGCCAAAATCGGGTTGCCCTACCAAATTGTTATTTTCTTACCTAAAAATTTCCCGAACTCTCTCTCCACATATTCTCCTCTCCTTCTCTATTTTTCTTACACAAATAAATCCCCACACCCCTTGCAACTGTCGCCGGAGCTGCTACCGCCACTACCACTGTCGTCGCTACCACTGTCGCCGGAGCCGCCGCTACTACTGTCACCAGAGCTGCTGTCTCCCCCCCCCTTCCACCACTGTTTTAATCATCCTTTTAATCAACCAAGGTTAGTATTCTACCTTCTTAGCATTTTAATTTTTAATTTTTGCTATATAATTTTATGTAATTATAATCAGAATTTTTGTTTATTTAGTATTAGGGTTTTGGTTTGAACTACATTAACTAAGAATACATCATAAATACTTGAATTAACTAAATTAATTTGTTGTTGCTTTATTTATATAGATGGAACATCGTACTTGGATGTACAATAGAAATTATCCTAATCGGCGGGGATTGCGGGAGGATTTATTAGAAGGGGTTGATGAATTTACTAGACATGCAATGTCACTTCTGCCATACATAAATGAAGTAGTAATTAAGTGCCCTTGTGTTAGGTGCGACTGTATGAAGTTTGAAAAACCTGAAGAAGTTAAGGTTCATCTTTATAGTAAGGGGTTTATAGTGAATTACTTTGTGTGGACTTGTCATGGAAAGATCGATGGTAGCCATGGGATATTTCATAATATGGTTGTGGGTGAAAGTAGTAGGTCAGTGGAGAATACAAATCGTGATTCTAGAATTCATGATATGGTTGCGGATGCTTTTGGGATGCACTTTAGGTTTGAGTCCAATGAAAATGTTGAACAAACTCCTAATGATGAAGCAAAACGTTTTTATGAAGCTTTAGAGGAAGCTAGTCGTCCACTACGTAACGGAAGTTCGCACTCTGAGTTTTCTGTTGCGGTTAGATTACTAAGTATGAAATCTGATTGGAATATTTCTCAAGGAGCCATGGACTCCTTCATTGACCTTATGCATGAACTAGTTGACCCTGATATCGAATTACCTGGTGATTTCTACAAGGCAAGGAGATTAGTTTCTAAGTTAGGGCTTTCGTCAATGAGAATTGATTGTCGTGAAGATGGTTGCATGTTATATTATAAAGATGATGCAGGTTTGGACAGTTGTAAATTTTGGGGAAAGCCTCGTTTCAAAAGGCTTTCCAGTGGGAATATGGTCGCTATCAAGTTGATGCATTATTTACCTCTTATACCTAGGTTAAAGAGGTTATATGCGTCGATGAGTTCTGCTCCTCGTATGAGATGGCACTTTGAAAATAGAAGACCACCTGGTGTTATGTGTCATCCTTCAGATGGAGAAGCTTGGAAGCACTTTGATAGGACATATCCAGATTTTGCTAGTGAACCAAGAAATGTTCGATTAGGTCTGTGTGCGGATGGCTTCATGCCTTTTTCTGTATCTGCCATACCATATTCATATTGGCCTGTCTTTCCTACCACCCGAGTTGTGCATGACTAGTCCATACATATTCTTAAATTGTATTATCCCCGGTCCACGTAATCCAAAAAGTTTGATTGATGTATATTTGCAATCTTTGATTGATGAGCTAAAACAATTGTGGTACGGTGGTGTTGAAACATACGACATATCTACCAAGCAGAATTTCATTTTGCGTGCTAATTTAATGTGGACAATTAATGATTTTCCTACATATGGAATGTTGTCTGGGTGGATGACTGCTGGTAAGCTAGCTTGTCCTTACTGCATGGAAAATAGTAAAGCATTCACTTTGAAATATGGCTGAAAGAAATCATAGTTTGATTGTCATCGTCAATTCTTGCCTCCTGATCATGAGTTTAGAAGGATGAAAAATACATTCAAAAGGAATAAATTCGAATGTGATTTCCCACCTCCGATACTTTCAGGTGAGGAAATTTGGGAGAGGGTCCAGAACTTCAGTAAAGTTACTGAAGTTCCACCTTATAGATTCCCTGGATACGGTATAACTCATAGTTGGACGAAACAGAGTATATTTTGGGAGTTGTCGTATTGGAAGGATAATCTTCTCCGTCACAACCTTGAAGTCATGCATATTTAGAAGAATTATTTTGATAATTTGTTCGACACAGTGATAGATGTTAAAGGTAAGACAAAGGATAACACGAAGGCTAGAATGGACTTACAAGAATATTGCAGGCGGCTTGAATTATACTTGCAGATAGCAAACAATGGTAAGGTGTTCAAGCCCAAAGCAAGTTACACATTCACTTTGGAGGAAAGATGGCAGATTTGTGATTGGGTTACGAAGTTGAAGATGCCTGAGAGTTTTGCGTCGAATTTTGGGAAAAAAGTTGATATGGAGGTAGGGAAGTTGAGCCATTTGAAAAGTCATGACTGTCATGTTTTCATGGAGACCTTAGTGCCTATTACATTTTCTAGTTTGCCTGAACGAATCTGGAAACCCATCACAGAGATTAGTTTATTTTTCAAAGACTTGTGCTCTTCCACATTAAGGGAAGAAAACCTACAACGGATGGATCAGAACATTCGTTTAACTTATACTAAGATGGAAAAAATATTTTCATGTGGGTTTTTTGATGTGATGGACACCTTCCAATCCACCTTGTACACGAGGCATGACTTGGAGGGCATGTTCAATGCAGATGGATGTATCCTTTTGAGAGGTAATATTTTAGGTTTGATGTAATTTTTTTTTTAATTTAAATAAATTTTCTTCGCTAACCTAAAATTATGTAGGACAATTGGCAAATGCAAATAATTTGTCAAGCAGCGGAATAGGATTGAAGGATCTATATGCGAAGCTTATCTTGCGAAGGAAACTGCCCATTTTTGTTCTTATTATTTTGAGAGTAATGTGGCATGTGCTAGGAATAGGCCCAACAGGCACACGGTCGATCTTAGGAATGATCCATTATATCCGCCTATGTCCATATTCAATCAACCTGGCCGATGTTCTAAGGATGTTAGAAAGAGAAGTTTGAGTGATATAGAGTACAAGTCAGTGACATATCACGTGTTGCTAAATTTTCCTGAAGTTGTACCATATCTCAAGTAAGTATTGATTTAGTAGTTATCAAAATCTAAAAATTACTGTGATTACAACTCAATGCAACTACTAAAAATATTTGATGTGTCACAGTCACTTTGTGGGTCAATTTGGCCATGATGCTGTATATACGAGATTTGATACGTGGTTCAAACAATTTGTAAGTTTCTCCTTAAAATATTCTAACACTATGTAGGTAAACAATGTTTGGAAGTTATGCTAACTTATGAATTTATTTAACGATTTGTAGGTAAATCATCCAAATAATAGTGTAAATCAATTTTTGAAAGATGTATCTTGGGGACCTGGGGTTGAGGTCACAACCATGTCTAAGTACGTTGTGAATGGTTATAAGTTTCATACAGAGGATTGCTCTAAAAATAAAAATAGCAACAACAGTGGGGTGTGGGTTCAAGGTGGTGATGGCAACCAAGATGGAGATATTGATTATTATGGTGTGCTCAAAGAAATAATAGAACTAGAATATTCAGGTTGGCCAAATAAGAAATTGATACTTTTTAGATGCAAGTGGTTTGTCCCACACCCAACAAGAGGTAAAAGAGTACACAATCAATACAACATAATTGAGGTTAATTATACGAGGGAGTATGATCGCTATGATCCTTTCATAATTGCACATAATGTTAGGCAAGTGTATTATGCTCCTTATCCATTACGGCAGAATAAGGTTGATTGGTGGGTTGTAAAACTAAGCCTGTGGATAGGGTAGAAGTCGAGAATGTATTAGATTTTGCATATCAAAACTATATCTCCAGTGTTCACCAAATAGTGGACGAAGTTTTAGAAAATAATTTGGAACATCCTGAACACATATTGGAAGAAGTTGATATGGATGAAGTAAGAATTATAGAAAACGAGGAAGAAGAATCAAATGATGAAGGTCAAACTAGTGAGGAAGAAGAATTCTCGGACGAGGAACTATACGTCGATCAGCTTTAAAAAGTTGGTTTCTTTAATAACTCATGTTATAGCCAGTTTCTTTATATGTTTCAATCTAACTTTGTATTATGTTATGCAGATGTCAGGCAAGGGTCGAGGTAACAGTGATCCTACTGGTTCTCGGGGTAGATAAAAGCCTAGGAAACAAAAGAGACGAGTAGAAAACACTACTCAATCCGTTCCTGCCTCTTCACAGATGCCTGTGCCTATGCCTATGCCTGCACCTCCACCCCAGGGCTATTCTGAGCTGCCAGCGCATGTCCAGCCCTACATCTTCGTGGAGACGCCAGGTCTTTCTTCGCAGGGCCATAGGACTGTACGACCTACGTACAATCCACCTATCTCACATCCACATAGATCGCATCCATCATCAGCTCATGGATCGCATCGATCCATGTCACAGACACATGGATCACAGCCACTCGGGTCACAGTTATCTGTGTCTCGTCCACTTGCGGCCCATACAACTATGTCGCACTTACATGGCTCGCAGTCCCAGGGCTCGCAGCCATCTTCATCCGGGACTCCATCTATTGCAGGCCTTCGCCTGCGAGATACTAGTTCTGACCCACCTACACCTTCCACATATGCCTCTGATGTACATGTTTCGAACAATGATATTGCTGATGACGAGGAGGTGCATTATGATGAATATGACAGGATCATCATAGTTCCTGAGGGTGACGGGTAAGAGTTATTTATTATTTTAACTTTTTTTTAGTATAGTTTTACTAAGATATTAATGTGTTTTTTAATTAACATTGCAGGTTCCTCCCTAGTAATGTTACTACAAGGATCATCACCAAAGCCACCAGAAAGCTTTATGATGGTCCTTATGCGACTTGGAGTGAATTCCCATTTGCTCTCAAAGAGGCAATCTTCAATCAATTTAAGGTATAAATATTCTTTTAAGCAGTATAATTATTTATTAAATTTTAGCTAATATTATACTATAAGCAGTTAATGCACTTAACTTTTGAATAATTATTAGCTAATAAAAGTTAAGTATAATATATCAAACATAGCTTTTATGATATTTCCATCTAAATATGATATTTTCATATAATACTTGACTTTTGAAATACAGAGCAAGTGTGTATGGGAACATCGCTATAGCGCGGAAGTGGCTGCAAACTTCCATCTCAAAGCTCGAAAGCGGTTGTCCCATTGTTTCTCCAAAGCTAGGCAGTTGAACCAAAAGCCTGACTGGTTGCTTCAGGAATTATGGGATGATTTGCAAAGGCAGTGGCTTACAGCAGAGTTCTTAGAGAGGAGCGAAAAAGGAAAGAAAGCTCGGACATCTTAGAAGGGAGGATCCTTGCACACTGGAGGTGCAGTCAGCCTAGGGACGATAAAACGAAGAATGGTACGTAATTGCTTAATTTATTTTAATTTTCTTAGTATATGTATTTTGTTTATTAACTAAAATTTATGAGTTTTCAGGAAAAAAAGTTGGGGCGTCCGATGAACCAAGATGAGCTCTTCAAGGAGACTCATATTGTGAAGAAGAAGAAGAAAGAGACGGACCAAGAAAGGTGGGTCGAGGGCCGAGCGTCGACTGTACATGTAAGTTTTTACTTTTCATTAAGAATTTTAATTTACTTTTATATAAATTTGGAAATAGTAATTCACATATTATTTTTCTTATAGGGTCGCTTCACAGCTGAAGTGGAGCAATATCTACGCAGTCAGCCGCCTAATGAGTCCAGCATGCCAATCCAACTATCGGACGAGGATGCTGAGAGAATGTGGACGCAGGCTGCTGGCGGTCCAAATGGGGGAAGGTATACGGGCTTCCTAACAAGAAATTCCATCGCTATAAGTGTGGAATGCAAGGAATAGGGACTTCCTCCCAAGATGAGCAACTTGATAGGGAGAGCCTCTCCTCTATGCGGGAGACCGTGGCAAAACTCAAATCCGAGCTAGAAGCTGCCAAGGAGAGAGAAAAGCTTATAAATATGCAGTACTCTAGCATGCAAGCTCAGTACAAGGGCATGCAAGAGCAGATCAAAAATCTCCTAGCTTTTGGCAATTTTTCAATTCTCCGGTCTCGTGAGTCATCGCCAGAGGCTCGCCTTCCCCGTGCTCAATCCTCCCGTCCTTCCCGTGATCATTCTTCCCAACATCAAAAAATAGCTCATTCTAGATACCGTTATGGTGAAGAAAATTCATCTGACGGAGATGATAATGATGTACAGAACAATCTTTGAACTTTTTAGTTTATGCTAGACAATTACAATTTGTTTTCAAATAGTTCTGTAATAACATTTAACTTATTCATTTGGTAATTAGCTTAAAGTATAAAGTTCTATTGAACTTTATACTTTTTTCGTTATTGTTGTTGTTGTTGTTGTTGTTGCTTGTTGTTGCTGTTGTTGGCATATTTGCCTATTTAGGAACTTTGGTAAGCTGGCAGGTGGTGTAGCTGCCAAAAGAGGCAGTTCCTGCCAGCAATATACCAGGAAAAGCGACCAACTTTAGTCTCAAATTGGTCGCTTTATCATTAAAAAAAAATAATTTTCTAGCAAATAGAGACCAAGGTTGGTCGCTATTTGGCCCAGATTTCACATAAAGCAACCAAGATTGGTCGCTATTTGCCAGAAAATTAATAATTTCTGGAGATGTGGCGACCAATGTTGGTCGCCCATTAATAAATAAAAAATTTAATTCATGTATTTAGCGACCAAGTTTGGTCGATAAATTAAAAATTAATAGTTTAGCGATCAACTTTGGTCGCCAATTTTTAGATTTTTAAAATATAATATTTCTTGTACAGACCAAAGTTGGTCTCTACTTTATAATTAATAATAAATAAAAATGAAATTTACAAAAATGAGACCAACTTTGATCGCAAAATTTATAATATTAAAATAATATTGCGACCAAAGTTGGTCACAAGACTCTTTACCGGATTATTTGGTCCTTTGACTTGAGAGACCAAAGTTGGTCGCTAATTGGCAATCAAATTTGGTCTTTAAGGTAAAGGGACCAGCTTAATATCGACCAGGCATATTTGATCGCTTTTAGGCCTATATGCGATCAAGGTTGGTCGCTTTCTGTGATCGCTTTTTTCCGAATTTCTAGTAGTGCATATTCTTGAAGCAAATGCATATATGCCTTTTAGATACGATGGTGAGATATTTTTCTTAGCTTCATTTGTGGTTTGCAAGCAAGTTATTATTGTACCTAAAAAAGATATAATTAATTGGTAAGCTTAAATTTAGAGATTCTATTTTTATGACAACTCCTTGATTTTCGCATGGAGAGAGGAGTAAGTTCCTTTTTGTATTTGTTGTACTAAACGTCATAATGAAATTTGTTGTAGTTAATGTTAATTGATCTCTTAGGGCTTGTAGTTATGAATATTCCCCGACAATGAAACCTGAATGCAAAGCGCAAACCGATAAAATTGGAGTTTATATCTCAATTTTGAAGAGTTTTGGTGAAGATTAGACTTGGTTTTGACTGAATTTCAAATTGAAACTCGAAGAAGAAGAAGAAGACATATTGCAGAAATTGTAGATAAATTGTAGATTATTTGTATTCTGATTGTAGATGCTTTATTTTCTGTTTTCACAAATAAAAAATTGCTAAAACTTCTACAAATCTTCTGAAAAAGCAATTATGTCAAAAATACCAATTATGCTACAATTGAATGGGAACTGAAATATAAAAATTTAATGTATCCAGTTTATAGATAAATGATAGATTATTTGTATTCTAATTGTAGATGCTTTGTTTTCTGTTTTCACAAATCAAGAACGATTAAAACCTCTACAAATCTTCTGCGAAAAATGCAATTATGTCGAAAATCTCAATTAAACTATAATTGAATAGGAACTGGATATTAAAATTCAATGTACCCAGCTTGTAGATATTTTATAGATAAATTGTTGATTATTTGTATTTTGATTGTAGATGCTTTATTTTCTGTTTTCACAAATCAAAAAACGACTAAAACTTGTACAAATCTTCTGCAAAAAACGCAATTATGTCAAAAATATCAATTAAGCTACAATTGAATGAGAAATTATATAAATATCGAAAATACTAATTAAGCTACAAGCTACAATCGATTCAATAAATCCATTATATTTTGATATTTAAGTAGAAGGATAATTATAAAATACATATATAGAAGGTATTTTCTCATTTTATATTGTGACTGAATCTCCTAGTGAGGATTTTTTAACTTATCTTACACCTAGTACGTACAAAAATACATACATCGACACCATCATATTTTAATGTATATATTTAGAAGACAGAAGGGTAGTTGTAGAATAAATAGAAGGTCTTTTCTTATTTGGTTTATATTAATAAGTATGTTAGAAAAAAGAATAATCCTATTTTCATATTTGTTGTAGAAATTAAAGTGTTTTTGGCGTTAACCGAAGATTGAATTTCTTCCTATTGCAGAATATGGTAGTTGCAAGTTTCCGACAGGATAATGATTTGGTCCGAGCTTTTGAGGAAAAATTAAAGGTACAAGCTACAAGCTAAAATACACTATGATATAGAATTATTAATTTGGTATACTAAATATAATTAAGTTAAACTTTAAATATTGAGGGTAATAAGTTTCATATATGGCATAGGAACGTAAAAATGTCAATTCACAATGGATAAAACACGAGGTGAGTCTCCTTGGCCCACTCGATTTCAGCAAGCAAACAAAGAAATTAGACTTTTCAAGCTATTGGGCTTCTGTTCCATTGCTAGCCTGTTTGAAAATTTACAAAGAAGGAATACTCTCTTTTTGTAAAAATTGCACGGGGCGATTTATTTGGTCTTCACCATTTAACCTATACCGATTTATATCTGAATAAAGGTCAATATATTGTATCTGGTGGCTGAACGTGGCTTTTCTTTTTATTTGAAGGAAATATGAAGAGATTCGTCCTCTACATGTTGAGGAGTGTTGTTTTATCACCGACAAATACTTGCACAAAAAGTGAGGTAGAATACTGCTCTTTCAAGTTTTGACTATTCAGGATCATGATCGTCAAAACACAATGACAACTAATCCATTTGTTATCATTTTTATTCGATTATCAATTAATGTTACCCAGTTACAAATAAATTTGTGGATTGGAGCAAGTTACCCATTTACAAAGACAAGAACTTCAGCTCTAGAGCTGAAGTTTTTGTGTTGTGACTGAAAACTTTAGCTTTAGTATATAATATTAATAGGTGGTAAAAAAACTTCAGCTCTAGTATATAATATTAATAGGTGGGCTGAAGTTTTCCAGTTACAACACAAAAACTTCAGCTCTAGAGCGGAAGTTTTTGTGTTGTGACCGGAAACTTCAGCTCTAGTATGTAATATTAATAGGTGGTAAAAATAAAACACAAAAACTTCAGCTCTAGAGCTGAACTTCAGGGCTGGCTACTAGAATGTTGAAGTTTTGCGTGATTGCATTTTGCTACTTCAGCCCCGTATGCTGAAGTTATGCGAAAAAACGGGTACGCTTGTAATTTTTTTGCAAAGCGGGCACAGGTTTAAATGTGACACAAAAAGCGGGTATAGATACAAATGTCCCCCTCTTTTTCAACAAAAAATGTTAGATTTTGACTCAAAACACTTAGCCCATCTCAGCCCTCACCAAAAATGGCCCTATTTTAAATTTTTGAGAGACTAGCTTCAAGTCAATATTTTCAAAGCCCAAAATAATTGAGGTATATTATAGGGATTTTTTTCTATACAATATGTGAAACTTAGTTATCAAAATTATCCTAATTTTATATATTACCCGCCCTAAACAAGGATTACATTTAAATTATATGCAATCCATTATCAATGCCTTAAATTAGGTGATTTAGTTACACATTTTTTCTTTTTTCTCTCCATTCATCTTTTAATAAAATTCCTATCAGGTGTATTATCCATTTTAAGCCATAAAAAATAGAATTCCAGTGGCTAATTGCCCAACCTTAGGTTTGGCCAATTACAAAATTTTATCAGCCAACAACTTCTAACGAGTTTAAAATAATCTCCGGCGTGATGGCGAGCCACTTCAAATATGATACTGAATTTCATTGCCTTAGGCGGGGTATGAGTTTCTCCCCTACTATTTTTTGAAAAAGTAAAATACACGAAGATAAAGAATCTAGAGAATTGCAGTTGATAAGCTAGCCAGATTGTGCAAAAGCTGGATATGATAGGAGCACACACTGATTGTTAACCACTGACAACCATTAAAATGCTTTGAAGATTTGAAATCGAATTTGGATTTTTAAAAACCATTATTTGTTTGGATTGGGTGTTATTGCAAATAATTAAAAATATTGTGTGGAGTTTATATCTCAATTTTGAGGGTGTTTGGTGAAGATTATACTTGATTTTGGCTGAATTTCATATTGAGACTCGAAGAAGAAGAAGAAGAAGAAGAAGAAGAAGACATGACTACTTACGAAATTGTAGTAAAGTTGTAGTATAATTATAAGTAAATTGTATTCTGTTATAGTTATATATTTTTTTATTTTAAATATTGTATAAAAGTTAAAAAATAGTTGTATAATGTATGAATCGTTATATAAAATTTGTATTTAAGTTATCTGATCACACCCAACTCTAGTCCTAAAAAGGATAAGCGATCGCTGCAAATATAATCCGGTCTAAAAGTCCGGAGTCGAATCCCACAGAGAACTAAGGCTTAGTTGTATTTGTTTAATATCACCACGAAGACAAGATTGAAAATAAATAAACAGCTGAAAACTAACTATGCTTGAATTGTAAACAATTGAAATAAAGGTCTAAGGTAATGGTTTCCCCCGTTGTTGATTTCCTTAGTTGTATGTTTCTTATAGCTTTGACTTAGTTGCCTCTATCAATCATGAACTCTCCAGCTATCATAAATCTCTCTCAAGCAATTATGATAATTTACTAGACGTGCTCTCTCAAGCTACGCTAGCTAGATTCGCATAATAGTTCACTTAGATCGCACCCGAGGTATCGTTATCTCTAATCCAACCTCTAAACCCTCGGTTATGATTCTCGCCTATACTCCGGGAGTGATGTTGTTCAAAAAACTACCTAAATATGCACTCTCTCTCAAGTAGATACATAATAAATAGGAACGGCTAATTGAGGATCCTTTTAATTAATTAACCACAATCAAAACGTAGTTGAATAAATAGAGATAAACAACCAATTCAATACTATATTAATATAACAACTAAATCATCCCCAACGGGTTTCACCAAAACTCTAGAAAACGAATTAGCTATTCATAATAGTAAGTAAAACTACAATACTAAAAATAATAACCAATAATGAAAAATAGGAAGAGGAAGGAAAAACTTGTTGAAGAATTCTCCGCCTTGCTCTCAATGTGTTCTTGTCTCCTTAGGTCTAAGTTGTGTCCAAAATATGTCCCCCCCTTGTCTTTTGGCTGGCCTCCTTTGTTTAATATAGAGTTTAGGGCTTAAAATCCCGTATTTTATATTTTGGTCCCTGAAATTTACGTGTCCTGCCGCGGTCCCACCGCGGTTACGCCAGGACCGCGGCCAGAATGGTCCTCCGAGTCTTTGGTAATATTCTGTCGCGGTCCTACCATAACTGCGGTTTTTCACTCTGTTTTGTTTGGAATTTATAAAATAATAAAACCTGAAAGTTGTAGATATTTGAGTTATCTTTCCAACCATATATTTTGGAGCCCAAATGGAGTTCGGACCAAAAAGTTATGTCTATTTTACTAGAAAGTACACAATATGCCTCCTCGAGTCTTCGTTCGTACTTAATTATCAAATTTGACCCCCGAATACGATCCCGGCTTAATTCCTTGGGCTTTTACTTAGACTTCAAAGCTCCAAATCACTTGAATTCATTTCATAACATCTATATAGCTCGAAATTACTCCTACAAGGCATAAAACACACTGTTAGTGCAAAATACTTGCGATTAAAGCGCAAACTCAACTAAAGTACAGTAAATTAGAGTGTAATAATCGATTAAAATACGTAATTATAACCTATCATCATTATAATACTATCTTTTTAGGTAAAATTGTTGATATGTATTAAAATTTGTGAAACGTAGTAGTATTACTTGAATGAAGAAGCATTCTCTATATGAGATATTTCGTGCACAATTGAGTATTAGTAATTTGTTTCAATTTGATTCTCACTTGTAGATTGTGGTTGAGGAATTGCATCTCATGCATAAATATAGGGGTTTCAAACAGAACCGAAAAACCGCACCAAACCGAAAAACCAAAATAAACCGATTAAAAAACCCGATTAGGTTTGGTTTGACTTAGTTTGGTATTGAGTAAAAAAATCCGAACCAAACCGACATATAAATATATAAATTTTATTTATATTTTTAAGATTTTGCAGTGATTTTTCTTTAGAAAATGTAGAAATATTTGGGATCCTCTCATGTATTAACCTTGAAAGCGTAATTTAACGAAAAATTATTATTAGACGACTAAGAAAATAACTATGTGTTACTAAAAAAAAATTTCCATTAGAATATTTTAATAGATCATATGTTTGTCATTTTTTTTCCATATTTACTAAACATATATTCACTTATCAAAGCTTTATCTATAATTTTAATAACGTAAGATTGAAATAATATTCATGTAATAAAAAACCCCGAAAACCCGAAAAATCCTACAAAACCGAACCAATCCAAATTGATATAATCGATTTGGTTTGGTTTTGATAAAATCCAAACTAACCTGGTCCATGTACATCCCTACATAAATATATAGTCGATTTGCAAATTACACTTATCTTTAATTTTTGCGGCAGGCAATTGGCCACGTATTATTCCTCCGTCCTTATGTCAATGATTTCAGTACCCAGTGGGCAATTTCTTCTATTGTTCTCTTGACCTTCGTCTCGGCACCAAATATGAAAGAATGAATAAGTTATTTAAATAACATACTGATCACGTCCAATGTATATCCTCTAAATAGGATTTTGCGGACGTTGCAAATAAAACCCAAGTATTAAGCCCAGGGTCGAATCC
>MU774319.1:0-14740 GCA_026770625.1 Nicotiana glauca
ATTAGGAGCCAAAACACCTTCCTAGACTTCACAAATACTCAACTCCCATAACTAGCTCCCTGAGGAAATTGACCTTGAAACCACTATCGGGTAAAAGTTATTAGCGCCCACTCTTCCCAAGGGTTGAGTCTGCACCGATCACTTGCCCATGAGCATGGGCTTCTAAAAGATGTACTTCAGCAGATCCATCCTTGATATGAGATAAGTAGTATAGGCACAGAAATAATGCCTCAACTTCTGAGCTACCCAAGTCAGAGCACAACAGGTGTATTCTAGTAGGGAATACCGGGCCTCGTACGGGGTGAACTTCTTGCTGAAATAGTAGATGTCTTGCTCCTTTCTCCCCGTTTCATCATGTTGTCCTAAAACACAACCGAACGCTCCATCCAGTACTGCAAGGTAGAGCAATAACGGTCTACCTGGTTCAGGCGAGACCAGGACTGGCGGCGTTGACAGGTATTCCTTGATTCTGTCGAAGGCATTTTGACAATCATCAGTCCATTTAGTGGCGGCGTCCTTCTTCAACATCTTAAAGATTGGTTCACAAATGACAGTGGACTGGGCTATGAACCGATAAATGTAGTTGAGTCTCCCCAAGAAACTCATAACCTCTTTCTTGTTCTTTGGCGGTGGTAATTCTTGAATGGCTTTGACCTTTGATGGATCGAGTTCTATTCCTCGTCGACTTACGATGAACCCAAGTAGTTTTCTGACTGGAACCCTGAATGCACACTTGGCGGGATTCAGTTTCAGGTTATACCTTCTCAATCTGTTGAAAAACTTTCTTAAATCTTCCATGTGGTCAGTGGCTTTCTTGGATTTAATGATGACATCATCCACATATACCTCGATCTCTTTGTGTATCATGTCATGAAAAATAGTAGTCATGGCCCTCATGTAGGTGGCTCCAGCATTCTTTAATCCAAATGGCATCATCTTGTAACAATACATCCCCCACGGCGTAATGAAAGCCATTTTCTCTGCGTCTTCTTCGTTCATCCATATCTAATGATACCCAGCAAAACAATCGACAAATGACTGCAACTCGTGCTTGGCGCAGTTGTCGATCAGGATGTGTATGTTCGGCAAGGGGAAGTCATCTTTCAGACTGGCTCGGTTGAGGTCCCGGTAGTCAACACAAACTCTGACCTTCCTATCCTTCTTTGGCACTGGCACAATGTTGGCTAACCATGTCGGGTATTCCACTACCCTGAGGACCTTGGCTTTGACTTGTTTGGTAACTTCTTCCTTGATTTTCAAACTCATGTCTGGCTTGATCTTTCTGAGCTTCTGCTTTCTCGGCGGACATGTCGGATCTGTTGGCAGTTTGTGAGCTACAATAGATATACTGAGACCGGTCATATCATCATATGACCCGGCAAATATGTCCTCATATTCTTTTAAGAATTTCGTGTACTCTTCCTTTTCTAACGGCGACAGGTGAACACTGATGTGCATTTCCTTGACATTCTCTATGTCCCCCAGATTGACGACCTCGGTTTCGTCCAGGTTAGACTTAGGTCTATTCTCAAAGTCCTCAACCTCTTTAACGACTTCTTTTAGTATCTCATCCTCTTCTGAGTCTATATTCGTTTGTTGCGTTATCTCGTCACATGTCACATTCATCGGTTCATCAAGATAAGTAATAGTAATGCTGTGTAAAGTAAAGTAAAGGGCAGAGAAAAGAAATAGTAAGAGCGAGACTTATATAAGAAATTGAAATGCTTTGATAAATGCTAAAATTGTTTTGAACATCGGAGCTCTTTTCAAAAATTTAAAGATAATACTGAAGGGAAATCAACTAGCAAAAAACTAAAAGATAATGCATAATGCTTTGTTCAACCTTGCTACCCCAAAGCTTTCCGGGCCTTGGTGGTTCTGATGGACCAATTGTTGAGGCACTCTCCTCGACTCACCGCCTGTATGGAAGGGTCTTCCTCCTCGAGAATGACATGACAGTCCATATTGTCATCTTCCAAGAATAGGTTCTTCATTGCTGCCAATGTTTCATCTTCCTCTGACCCATTCATGATGTAGGCTGGCTGGAAAGTTTGTTCCAGGTGGGGTATCGGGTGCTCCAGCGGATAGTAAGGTCCACACCATGGTGGCGACCAATTCTGGAATTCTTCCCAACTATATCCATACCCTAACCCGAAAGTGGTGCCATGCTTCTTCAGTTTGATAGGCTTGGTGATTCCCTGGAGGTTTTTGTCGAGCCCTTTGCCAGGTTCATACCCGCTCTAGTTTAGTATACTCTCTATCTTGTTATCCCACTACTTATCTTTGTCCACGACGTTGACTCGCTCAATCTGGTGGTAGGTCTCTCCTCCTAGTTTCCTTCTTCCTTCAAGTGCTGGGATGGTTTGACGACTGTATATGGGGTTACTCCCGTCACCATGAATAATCACCTCTTGGTGATTCCACTCGAACTTCACTGCCTGGTGCAGGGTTGAGGCTACAGCTCTAGCGGCGTGGATCCAAGGTCGTCCTAGTAGTAAGTTGTAGGATGCTGGGATGTCTATTACTTGAAAATCAACATCGAACCAAGTTGGCCCCATTTGCAGACACAAACTGATCTCCCCAATAGTAGACCTTTGGGAGCCATCAAAAGCTTTGACGTTGATAGCCCCATCATTAATTTCATGCAGACTTTTCCCCAATGTTCTGAGGGTCACCAATGGACAAATGTTGAGGCTGGACCCTCCGTCAATCAAAGTCCTCATGATGAAATAGTCTTCGCACTGCACAGTGATGTGCAATGCTTTGTTGTGGCCTAAACCTTCAGGGGGCAACTCATCCTCGTGGAAAGTGATCTTATGACTCTCCAATACCTGACCGACCATGTTTGCCATCTCTCCTCTAGTTATATTGCAGGGTACGTACGCCTCGCTCAGTATCTTCATCAGGGTGTTCTTGTGTGTCTCGGAGCTCTGCAGTAGAGCTAGAATGGAGATTTGCGCTGGTGTTTTATTTAATTGATCAACAACTAAGTATTCTTTTGCTTGTATCTTCTGCCAGAGATCGTCAGGCCCAGTTTCAATAGGCCATCCAGAGGCCTGCTTATTTGGTTCAGCTAAGTGCTCAGGAGTATAAATTTTGCCAGTCCTGGTCATACCCTGCACTGCAATTGCTTCTCCAGACCTAGTCTTTCCCTTCCTTCTTGCCTCGGTGGTGTAATCCCAAGGAATGGCCTGTGTATGCAATGGCATTACGGCTGACATTGCCACAAGAATGGGCACTCTCGTTTTGGGAGGCAACACAGCAACTTCGAATGGTGTATGTGCTTTTGGAGACCCAAACTCCACCTCAATTGGCTTTGCAGTCTTTATGGATGATGGTGTTTCAAACTCGAGAGGCACGGACATGTTTACTTCAGCATCCCCAGAGGGCTGGATCTAGACTACGATTGGATTTAGTGTGGCTGTTGGTTTTTTGGGCTCGTAATCCAATTGACCCTTTGGGGTCCCAATCATCTTCTACTTCGATCATATGCACACCACCACCTTTATGATCAGGCAAGGGATTGTTGCAAACGTTAGGAGCAGGTTCCTTGGCCACGATGATTTTGTTGTCAATTAGAGATTGTATTTTGTCTTTCAGAGATCGGCACTCATCAATGTATGCCCTTTCATGTTGGAATGGTATGCACATGTTTTGTTTGGATTGACCCACTGGGAAGGATTTTCTGGAGTTATGGTAGGGATTGGGGTGATGTAACCGGCTGCTTTGAGTCTTTCATATAGTTGGTCGATTGGCTCGATGATGGCGGTGTATTGCTTAGGAGGTCTACGGTCGAAGTTAGGGCGTGGCCTGGGGAAGTTTTGGCGGGCAGGAGGTGATTGGTAGTGAGCATTATAGGCTTGGTAGACGGGTGCAGGTTGGGAATATCTTGGTGAGGTAGGTTGATATGTGGAGGATGGAGATGATTGGTAAGCAGGTGACAGAATTTGGTAAGAGCGGAGGTGCTTGATAGTTGGGGATAGGCTGGTATGTGAGAGGGGGTACCGGGTAGGCTTGGTATTTTATTGGGGACTTGGTTTGCTGTGCAACCATCACGGCACTCACATCCTTTTTCTTGGATGCGCCACCAGATTGTAGGGCCTTGTTGGTAGCTTGCAGTGCTTCAAAATTAGTGACCATACTGCTCTTAATGCCTTCTTCAATCCTTTCTCATAGCTTGATGATATCGGAGAATTTCTGGCCCTCTATCAACATTAACCTCTCATAATACTGCGGATCTTGAGCTCAGAAGAAAAATCGGTTCATCTATTCTTCCTCTAAGGCCGGCCTGACCTTAGCAGCCTCGAATCTCCATCGAGTAGCATACTCACGGAATGTCTCAGCGGGTTTCTTTTTCAGATTCTGGATGTAGAAGATATCTGGTGCATTTTCTGTATTGAACCTGAACCTGTCCATGAAATCAGACGCCATTCCAACCCAGCTCGTCCACTTTTTGGGATCTTGGCTAATGTACCAAGATAGCATATCTCCTTTCAAACTTCTCATGAAGAGTTTCATGTGAATCTTCTTATCTCTTCCTACACTGACCAACTTATCATAGTATGTCCTCAGATAGACTCTAGGATCCCCCAAGCCATTAAACATTTTGAACTTGGGAGGTCTGTACCCATCGGGAAGTTCGACGTCCGGCTGAATGCAAAGATCCTCATAATTCAGCCCTTCAATGCCTTTGTTTCCTTCAACGCCCTGAACTCGGCTAGTCAATTTCTTTAGCTCGGCAGCCAGGTTCTTGATGAGAGAGTCTTTGTTATCAGACTCCGGTGTGTTTGTAATGGGCTGAGTGTATTGTGGTAGGGTTTCCACATAGATGGGAGTGTGGTGAGGATGATCATTTGGTTGTTTAGGGATGAGGAGTGGAGTGTTGTTGTGACTTGTGTTGCAGCTTGATAAGTAGCGGGTTATTTCTGCGGCTTCAGGATGTTCTGTGGAGGTATGGGGTGTTGAACATTGGGAAAGTTGACGCTTAGAGTAGTGAGGGAGAAGGACAAGCTCGCCAAGTTTCGAACTTGGTCTAGTTCTTCTTGAAATTTTAGTAACTTTTGTTCGAACTGAGCGGCACTTTCTTTGGATACCTGAATACCCTGAGGAACCTCTACCCTTTCAACCGAATTCTCCTTTCTGACATTGTTCAAATCTTCCATTTTTGCTTTGCCCCTATTTTTGATAGGACTTGAAGGAGGAGAAGGTGGAGGGCCCTTAGATCTTGTGGAGTAGGATGATGATGCCAGAATGCACGAACTAACCTTTTAGGGAGGGGAATAAAAATAAAAGTAAAAACAACAAAAAAGGTAACAAGTTAGTACGGATTCTGAGAAAATATTGCAATATTTAAACACATAGTATAAGAATATAATCGTGTCCTAAATTGGGTGCCTTTTTGTGCCCGAAGTAGGCCTAGAGACAAGTTGATTTGGAGAACTTATAATGCTAAATGCCTCATTTTATTGATAAAATAAGACGAATCCCAAAACGATACTAAAATTGCATAAAGTAAAAATGTCGTTAATGGCCATTGGCCTTATTACATTTCAAAGCGAAAAAGAAAAGAAACTCCTAACTACTTGGTCCCAGAAGGACCTTCCCCAGGTTGAATGTTCTCGTTGATCAGATCCTCCAGCTCGCGCAGATTTTCTAGTAAAAATGCCTTCGCCACCCGTTCTCCTTCGCCTTCCTCAGCGTTTTGACAGTCAATAACTCTTTTCCTTACTTTCCCTTCCAATCCAACAGACTGTATTCCAGATGTTCCAGCTTCTCACTAGCCTTGGTGACCCTCTCTTTCCATTCATTGATTTGGTTACTTGATGGGAGGTTCCTCCACCAGGTCAGCAAGAGTGAGGGTATGTTGACCATACCGAAGTCAGGAACTTTGTCATCTATTTCCTACAAATCAAAAAGGTTAGACCCTTACCCCCCGCCAGAATCGACTATTTAAACCAATAATTAGCATAATGGCATTTAGTTCAAATAAATGCACAGAATATGGTGGCGTCCGTTTGGGTTCCAAGGAAACCTAGTGGACTTTGGACAAGGCTATCTTAAAGAGTCATTATGTGGACAACATAACTGACTCGACTAAGTTTGACAGTGATGCATGAACAATTAAATAGAATAAGGTTTCTATGGGGTGCTAGACCGGTACCCTTGAGTGGACAACTCAAGAAGGAAAGGCACGGAACCGTCGACTGCACCGCTGATCGACTGGTTTTACCGCAAATACGCCTTTGCCAAATTTAGGAGGTAATAATATCGGAAAAGTGCAACAACTCATCAAGTGTTGCTATGGTATTTGTTTGGCACGAGTGGAATATGATGTTTAAGATGCAATTACAAAAATGAAACAAATTGTCACGTATTTTCACGTTAATAATGATTACAATAATTGCTCAAAAAATTACAATGGTATTGAAGGAAAATAGTAAATGGAAGCGCTAAAGAAAAAGAAACAAAAAGACAAATCAGTTTCGAATAAAGGCAGTAAACAAAGCAATAAAGAGAACAATAAAGTCACATATAACATGAAGTGGTAAAAGCCTAAAGAAATCCCCAGCAGAGTAGCCATGCTATCGATGCCCACTTTTTCTAAAGCGAAATCGGGTTTACGACAATTGGGAAAACAACTCTATTCTCGTTTGGGAATTGGATTTTTGGAATTGAAGAGTCGCCACCTAATGATTAAGTGCATTAGGACACTAAGGGTGTTGAATTTGAAAACCAGAGTTTGGGTAAGGGCTAGAAATTATCTCGAGGGGAAGGTGTTAGGCACCCTTCAAGATCCACTAGTATGGTTCCCGACCATGCTATGTTGTGACTTTACAAATAATCAATCAAGGCTAGAATAAGGACTTGCAATTAAATTGAAACTTGTGAAAGTAAATAAAAAGAGAGCAGAGATTTGAAAGGTCTAAACAATTCTAAAGAGAGCAAACAAAGACAAACAAAGGAAAAGGGATCCTAGGTTTATGATTAATATGGATCACTTTAATGCAATACCCAGCAATCACTTCTCAAAGAGGGGTCGCACGTGATATTAGCGCATCGGTCATCATCTCTATATTCTATCCTTCCCATCCCGTAAAGGTTATTTAAACGTGTGGATTGGTCACGAATGCTTATTGTGTGCTATTACCCATCCCGTCCTATAAGTCCTAGAGGGTATTTAGGACTACTATTCCTACAAGGTAAGGGCTAGGCTGAACCCTTAGGTTTAAAAGACAAAATGGTAGGCGACATACATAACAATTAGGACTACACATAAAGGAACCATACAAAGGCAAATAAGAGGCTCACAGATCCCTCNTACGAATGCTTATTGTGTGCTATTACCCATCCCGTCCTATAAGTCCTAGAGGGTATTTAGGACTACTAATCCTACGAGGTAAGGACTAGGCTGAACCCTTAGGTTTAAAGGACAAAATGTTAGGCGACATACATAACAATTAGGACTACACATAAAGGAACCATACAAAGGCAAATAAGAGGCTCACAGATCCCTCACAGGTAAGCATGTAATAGCACGTCTCAAACACATTTAAGGTCTTAAAAGAACGCGAGTTTAAAGATAAGTTTCAGCAGAAGGTTTAATCACACCCGAGTGATCCGAAGAGTGGTTGACTTGGAGAAATACAACTAAGAAAATAGTTGAATAAGTAAAGGTGAGGGAACTGTTAAAACATCATTTGGAAAAAGTAGAGATNAGCGAGTTTAAAGATAAGTTTCAGCAGAAGGTTTAATCACTCCCGATTGATCCGAAGAGTGGTTGACTTGGAGAAATACAACTAAGAAAATAGTTGAATAAGTAAAGGTGAGGGAACTGTTAAAACATCATTTGGAAAAAGTAGAGATTTGAAAATACAATAGTTCAATTAGGCAAGTATCAAATAACGTGATCATGGGCAAGAATCAGGAAATTAGTGAGAGCATAAAAATACGAAACAGGTTTCTAGATAAAGAGATTTTAGTAAAAGAGTGGACTTCAGAGAGTCACAACAGGAATGAGAGTGGCAGGATTTAAATTAAACAAAGGTGATTAGCCTTAACTGATAAAAACAGGGTTAGTTGGTTCTTATTAGGGCCTAAAGCTTGCCTAGGCGACGCATGTATTGCCTACTTGTCTTAAAATGAGTGAACATGCATATTAATTCCAGTTTTAAAGAGAAGACGTAGTTAACCAAACTTGTGTTATTAAATTAAACAGCTGGTGAGGCGTTCGGCAATTGCAGCCCTAAATTACATGATATCTAATGTACATAAATTTCCTATTACATGCTCTCTAAATGTAGTAGTAGTTTCATAACAATTATTTGTTGATTACTAACTGATCACAAAGTGAGTATAACAATCTGAAAGTAGAGAGCTTAAGACAGGATATCTAGGTGTGAGATGCATGTCCTACACATGGCTTATATTGCACAAATTGATAAGTAAAGCCCTATACACATGTTCTCTACCCATTAATTAAACTAAGCATGCATAATCCCTCTCAATTTCACTATAGCCCTAAGCAGTTGTTTACAAGTTATTACAAACCATGATAGCTGAATTACATAATGAAAAAAATAAAATAAGAAGCTACTCTATAGGGAGCCTTCAACCAGGCCCAATCTTCCAACCTCACTTCTTTCGAGTTTCACAGCCTTGACCATGGCTTGGGTGAGGTAAAGCTCCCTAAAGGCCCAATGGGGGTCCTTGGCCAATACCAGTACCCAAACATTACAAAAATGTTCGAACAGGTGCAGTGCGGAATTACCAGCCTTGTGCATCAAAGTTCAATGGGCACTCAAAGGTACCCAAGGCAATGCTTACACGAAAGGGGGTAGAACCTAAACTCTAGGAGTAATGAGAGCGTGACAGAATTTTCTTTAAAGAAATTAAGTTAAAAAGCAGTTTTGAAAAAAAAAAGAATGTTCCATGTAGAACCAATTTTGAAAGAAAAATAATGGGACAGTTTTGACAAACTCAGAACCAAAATACCTCATATAATTCCGGGCAGTAAACACAAACAGGGAAAAGGGAAGTGGGGGAAAGTAGTTCATATGTAATAATACAATTGCACCTAGATACCAAAGGAAAGCACTTCAAAACTTAGACAGTCAACAGGTTTCAACCAAAAGGGCTCATGATCACATGCTGAGAATGTACTGGGGCTAGGGGGTTGGAGAGAACATGCATTAAGCAAATCAGTAGGCATGTCGGATTAATAGAAGGATAGTCACACAGGGGCATGTTAGTTGCAATAAGAACAGCAGAACCATAAGTAAAAGCATAGAAGAAATAAAATAAAGTGAAACATGTATAACATCATATTGTTTTGGATGATATAAATCAAATAGAGGGCATACCAGTCAAGGATGAGATAGTGTAGAGCAGTAGTGTGAAGAGAAGTAAGCAGTAGTATGCAGACCAAACAATCAGCAATGTATAGAGCAGTAGAATAATGGAGCAGCCCCTCAAAGATCACTCGGTCTTGGCTTTCAGCCGACTGAATAATCAATAGTCAACAGGAAAGTGGGAGAGGATGTGTAGAAAACTAGAGAAAATACCAAGTATGCTTATGTGTGTAAGAGAGAGTTCAGAGCAATGAGCTTTGTTCGTGTTCGTGTGTGTGATGTGCAATGTATCAGTGTGTAATGCAAAAGAGAATGGGGTACTTATAGCTCTCAAATTAAATGAAAATAAGGTAATACATATAGACTGATCATAGTTATGAAAATAATACCAATTAGAATCAATTAAAAACTCGGACTCCCTTCAATTAAGGAGTCATAGTTCAAACGGACACAAATTGTATCAAATAAGAAAAATTATCATTTGCAAGACTGGTATTTCAATAATAGGAGTAGTAAAAGTATATCGAATATTTCAAGTAAGGAAAGTATAAGGACAGCATATTGTGCACACAAATTAGTTCAAAGAATCACGGATGAAATTGAAAATCACAGGGAATCAGTACTAAGTAAGGAGAGCATTTCACAAATAAGGAAACGATTCAAAAATCAGTGTAAAACTTCTAAGGAAAACATATACAAGTCAGGGATTCAAAGAGATGCACAAAGTTAGCAGGATATTTGGTAAACGATGAACAATTAGACCTATAAAACAAAATAGGCATGAAAATCAGAGAACCCTAAGCTAGAAATAACAGAATCAATAGAGGGATGGAACCCTAATAGCAAAATTAAAGCATGGAACTCGGAGAGTAACCAGAAGATCACGCCAACAAGCACATAACACAAACATAAACACATAATACTCAAAAAAATTAGAAGATATAGTGATTTCGAAAGGGTTCAGAAAACCCTAGTTTTAAAATAAGAACAAAATGTTGAAAACTTGAACAATCAAAAAGATCGTGTAGAGAGTAGTGTAAAACACAAAAGAGTAAGTTAAGAATCGTTTAAAAAGACAAGGTTTTAAGAAAATTAGAGTTTCGTAATAAACTAGTGAGAGGTAGGGAACCTGGCTGTCAAACTCGTCAATAATGATACTCGTAGCACCATCGAACCATAACCCATCAGAGAAAGACCGGAGATAGGCCAGGCAAAGATTCCGATGACCATTTTCTAAGGTGGAGGCTTCTGGAGTCTCGAAAATGGAGGGAATCAACAAGACAAGGTTTCACACGGCTGGTGGTCGAGAGAAGTGAGGCTGGAGGTGGCCGGAGAGACGGTGGATTCATCGGAGACGAGAGAGAGAACCAGAAGGTTCTAGAGAGAAGGGAGAGCAAGAGTCAGTATAGAGAGAGAGAGAGAGAGACCATCTCTGAAATGAGGGGTTTGGGGGGGTTGTTGGATTTAATTTTGGAAATAAAACCTGGGCCGTTGATCTCACTTGATCAACGACTCAAATTAGATTAAAGCTGGACCAGGTCATTAAATTGGGTATGGGTCGGGTGATTTAAGGACTGGGTCGGGGGTATTGGGGTTGAAATTGGGGTTCAATTTGTGGTTAAAATTGGAATGTAAAGGAGTTATAGTTGAAATGAACGAGGCTAAATGTTAAACAACCATTTCTTCCCTTTTTATTTTTAATAAAAATAGTTAAAATATTTTAAAACCCAATTAAAAGCACTAAATTGATTAATAACATATAAATTATTAATTAAAAAATACTGGGAGCGATTTTGTAATTATAAAATAGTATTAATCGAAAAATAGGCTATAATTGCAATTATAGCAATTTAGCTTTAAAAATATCAAATAAATTATATAAAATATGCAAAAAATCACCTTAATTATATCTGGGTGTAAATATAAGAATAAGATAAATTATTCACCAAAAATGATAGTCTGGAAACAATTATTGAATTTTGTACTATTAAAATAGACAACAAAGTGATTTTAAAAAATCTTTAAAATAAGGAAAAATACCAAAACTCTTGGGTATGCTTATATATGCATTTACATACTATTTTGAGAATATTTTGAGTATATAAAAATACATAGGGAAATATTGGGTATAAACAATCCAACGATCCAAATTTGATCTTCATTCTTAGTATTTAACACCTAAAGAGGCCAAAATTTGCCCTCATTTTGCACTATTATCTATTTCACTCCTCTCTTTACTCTCTCCTCTCTCACAAGAACCACCCGCCGCCCCTATTCGTCAGCCGAAAATCGGCACCGCTGGCGGACGACCTCTAATCGACCCCATTTTTTCACCATCTCTTCGTCTCTTCCTCCTCTTTCCATATCCAAATCCCAAATTCCAGAAATCCTCACCAAACTCCACAAATCTAGCCAAATTTGAAACCCTAGTCACCCAAATTTTCCTCTTCTCTTTCTCAAATTAGTAATAAATACGACCACCCAACCCCATAAATCATACCTAAACGTGTATATCTCAAGGATATATACACTTACCCTCTATATTTACCCCCAAAATCCATCCCCCACCACTGCCGACTCCCCCACATCCGTGACAGCATCACTGCTCCACCACCCAAGACCACCATTATTTCTCCACTCTAGCTTCATCTCGAGTTAAAGGCACCTGTTTTCTTCTAGCACGACACCAAACCTTGTTTGTTTTGGCGCCTGCTAAAAGGAAACGTGCGCTTTAATGTCGGACAGTCACGACTCGTCTTCCTTGGCATCTCCCATCTCCTCGTTTGATTTGGCATCGTCTTCCATCGTTTGGTATAAATGTCACGACCCGAATTTCCCACCATCGGGAGTCGTGATGGCACCTACTAATAGGAGCTAGGCAAGCCAATTAACTTAACACTTCTCTTAACAACATTAACCATATAAGGAAAGACGAGACAATTAACATAAAAGTGGAAGTCTTAAAAGCATAGATAACTGAAAACCAAAAATGCGGAAGTTTAACATTTCTCTATCCAAGACTGGTGTCACTAACTCACGAACTACTAAAGAGTGCTAAAAACAAGTCTGAATAGGAGTAAATCAATGTTTGTCTCGGTACAAGGAAAACAAACTAATAACATAGAAGGGACTTCGGCCTGCGGACTCCAGCGAGGCTACCTCGAAAGTCCCTGGACTGAGGTCAGCTCCCAATCAACTACTGTTGTGGTCCAAAAGCTGCTCTGGTACCGTGATCTATGCAAAAGAGCACAGAAGTGTAGCATCAGCACAACCGACCCCATGTGCTGGTAAGTGCCTGGCCTAACCCCGACGAAGTAGTGACGAGGCTAGACAGGACTACCAAACCAACCTGTGCAGTTCAATATATATATACATGCAGTAAAAGGAAAGAACGCATAAATTAAATAGTTAAGAGGGAGGGGAGCACACTATGGGGGAAGTACAGTCCGGATATAAAATTCAGCAATTTAAGTAAGAAACAGGGCAATAACAATAATTAATGAGAGCAGGAAAATTTAACAGTTGCACGGCATCAACCTTCGTGCTTTTACTCTCATTCTCACCAAAAGCAATCAAATAAAGTGCACGGCATCACCCTTCGTGATTTTCCTCACATAACTCTCATATCATGGCACGGAATGACCCTTCGTGCAATTGTAATCAAATCAGAGCACGGAATGTTCCTTCGTGCATAAATAATCAAAACATGGCACGGAATGACCCTTCGTGCAAACATAATCAAAACATCGCACGGAATGACCCTTCGTGCAAATATAATCAAAACGTGGCACGGAATGACCCTTTGTGCAAATATAATCAAACATGGCACGGAATGACCCTTCATGCATTATCACTCTTCCTCACCCAAATAGTAATCACAACCAAACGGGGCGAGGGGATAAACAAATAATAAGAAATGTCCCGGCAAGGGAAAAACACAAGTAAAACAGCTAAATCCCGGCAAGGGAGCAACAACAATAACCTTCACATCCCGGCAAGGGAGATAATCAATACACTCAAACCATCCCGATAAGGGATTAATCATATCTCTTTCTATTTCCTTCATTTCTTACTCAATAATCTTTTTATTGTTCGAGCCAACGCTCCAAAGAATTTACAATTCATAATTAGTCCCCATACACTTCATATTACCTAGAATTCATCAATTAACATGGAAGAGTCATAACAATATCAGAATAAGTACAAATAAGGACCCACGGTCACGCTAGACACCGGTGTATAGATACTCGTTACCATGCCTATACACCGTACTCAACATTTAGCAATTAGCAAACAACACTCTAATCCTATTCCCTCAACCCAAAGTTAGATCAAACACTTACCTCGAATTCTCCAAACTCAACTCAATCCTCTAGTATAGCTTTACCACTCGAATTCACCACAAAATCGCTCGAATCTAGTCACAAATTACTTAAATGTATCAACAAATGCTAATTGAATCAATTTAAAGGCATGAAAATGAATTTCCCAAAGTTTTACTCAAAAAATCCCAAAATGCCCCCGGGACCACGTGGTCAAAACCCGAGGTTCGGACCAAAACCCGGTTACCCATTCCCCCACGAGTTCATATCTATAATTTATTTTGAAATCGGACCTCAAATTGAGATCCAAATTCCCAAATTTAAGAAAACCTAGGTTCTACCCAAAATCCCCATTTTCACCCATGAAAATCTTGATTTTAAGATGAAAACATGATAAATGATGTTAAAGATTGAAGAAATTAAGTGAAAGTCAACTTACAAATGGATTAGAGAAGGAAGAGTTCTTGAAAAATTGCCAATGGGTGTTTGGGTTTGAGAAATATGAAAAATAGGGCTTAAAATCGTCTAAGTATGAAAATTGCCGGTTGCAGATGTGGGAAATGCGAATTTGGGTTCGCAATTACTAACCTGCAGGCTTTGGAAATGCGAGGTCGAGTTTGCATTTGCGAACTCTGAAGGATACTGTGATATTCGCATTTGCGAGGGAATATGTCGCATTTGCGACGGCCCACTATCGCATTTGCGGACAAATATTCGCATTTGCGAAGGCTGAGGTTAAAGGCGGGCATTGCATTTGCGATGGATTTCTTCGCATTTGCGAAGGAAGATGCCCAGGGAATATCTCGCATTTGCGATAAAATGCTCGCAATTGCGAGTGTTAGCTTCGCAATTGCGAAGCCTGCAGAACTGAAGAACACCAGATTTTCAAAAATGAGAAAATGCAATCTGATCCCTATCCAAAACTCACCCGAGCCCTCGGGGCTCCAAACCAATTATGCACACAACCTCAAAAGTATCCTACGAACTTATCCGTGCGATCAAATCGCCAAAATAACATCATATACATAGAATCAAGACCCAAATCACATGATTTCTTCCAACTTTTCATAA
>MU774325.1:563-27360 GCA_026770625.1 Nicotiana glauca
TTAGGGATTTGGACCTCAATTTGAGGTCCGATTTCAAAACAAATTATAGATATGAACTCGTGGGGTAATGGGTGACCGGGTTTTGGTTCGAACTTCGGGTTTTGACCACATGTGTCCGGGGGCATTTTGGGAAATTTTGAGAAAAACTTTAGGAAATTCATTTTTATGCATTCAAGTTGATTCAATTAGCATTTGTTGATACATTCAAGTAATTTGTGACTAGATTCGAGCGGTTTTGTGGTGAATTCAAGGGGTAAAGCTATTCTATAGGCTTGAGCGAACTTTTGGAGCATTTGAGGTAAGTGTTTGTTCTAACTTTGACTTTAGGGAATATGATTAGGATGTTATTTGCTACTTGCTAATTGTGGAGTACGGTGTATAGGCATGGTGACGGTTATCTATGCACCGGAGTCTAGCATGACCGTGAGTCTCAATTGTGTTTAATCCGAATGTTGTGACACAACTCCCTTGCTTAATTGATGAGTTGCATATAATGTGAATAGTTGAGAAAAAACTGGGATTAGTATATCATTGGAGCGTTGGCTCGAACTAAAATCTGTTAATTGAGAAACAAGGAATTAAAAGAAGAAGTGTCGTGATTATTCCCTTGCTGGGATTTAAGTATTATATGTTCTCCCTTGCCGGGATATTTGGGCTGTTAGCTGTACCCTTGCTGGGTTAAAGTGTTATGTTGTTGAATTCCCCCAATGGGGCCTTCTTTACAAAGATCAGATATTATGAATTGGGATCGTGTGGCACGCCGATCACTTATATATATTATGAATTGGGATCGTGTGGCACGTCATCCACTTATATATATTATAATACGGGATCGTATGGCACGCCGACCACTTATGAATTATAATATGGGATTGTGTGGCACGCTGACCACTTATGAATTATAATATGGGATCGTGTGGCACGCCGACCACTTATACAATTATAATATGGGATCGTGTGCACGCCGACCAGTTATGCACCGATAAATGGGATCGTGTGGCGCGCCGTCCACTTAGACTTATATATTCATACGAGTTATGGTATTGAGATGGTTACATTGTTATATATATCGATTTGTTCTTTACTGTATCTCCCCGAGTATGTCCCTTTTCCCTTTTGTTACTGGTATTTCCTTGTTGTTATTTCCATTGTTGTACATATATATAAATATATATACAGGTTGATTTCGGTAGGTCATGTCCAGCCTCGTCACTACTTCGCCGGGGTTAGGCCAGACACTTACCAATACATGGGGTCGGTTGTGCTGATGCTACACTTTGTGCATTTCTTGTGCACAGATCCAGGAGCAGCTTTTGGACAGCAGCAGTAGGCTTTCTATTTGGGAGCTATCTTCAGTCCAGGGACTCTCGAGGTAGCCCAGCTGGCGTTCGCAGGGCGAAGTCCCTTTCCTTTATTTCAGTTTGCTTTCATTGCACCGAATCAAACATATGTATTTTTCTCATATTCAGACTTGTTTGTAGTATTCTATAGTAGTCCGTGAGTAGTGACACCGGATGCTGGGTAGAGGTGTATTTTGAAACTTCCGCATTTTTATATCGTTTTGTTAGAACTAAAGTCTTCCGCACTTATTTGATTATTATTTCAGATTTTTATAATTGATTAAATGAAAACAGTAGAAATGTTGTATTGTTTGGCTGGCCTAGCTACGTTAGTAGGCGCCATCACGACGCCCGATGGTGGGATAAATCCGGGTCGTGACAAGATTTTATTTATTAAAATTTAGACAATATCTATTCTATTTATATAGAATACGATAATCAAATAATTGTGATAATTCCAAATGTAACATCGAAAAATTAATAAAGTGATAAATATTTTTTTAATATTGACCGCGTATCGCGCGGGTACGACTACTAGTTTTCTAAAACAACTATATACACATTTTGAGCTTCCTAAGTATTTAGTTCCATCTTATTTATCTTATTTTGATTCATATTATTTAATTTATCATAAGAGCATCGTGGAATTATATTAGGATAATAACTTATGATTGTAAGGATTATTATTATGCTTGCAAAAAAAGTATTTCGGAGTACATCATGCTCGAGAACGACCACAATTAAAAGAGACAAAATTGATTACATATGTGATACAAATATTGGAGATGCCTATGATACCACATGATACAACCGGCTAATGATCTATGAAATAATTAAAACAAAAATATATGTGAAATCTAGATATTCATATCAATTTCAACTAGCAGAAATTGAGGAAAATCACTAAATTCTCAAACGTGAATGAATTCTAGCAAATAGAAAAGAAAAATTGATATGAATAATATATCATACATAAAAATTATTATTTTAAATTTAAATAATAATATTTATATTTTATTTGCAAAAAATACCATAAATAAGTAAACAAAAATAAATAAATCTAAAAGAAACGAAAAATAAATCAAAAGAAGAAATCAAAAGACAAAGAAGCTTACAACGAATGCTAGCAAAATTGCTAAGCCAAAAAGCCCATGAGCACCACGTGACAAAAAACTAAAGTTAATTTATTCAACGGAAAAGGGCTAAATATACTCATATATTTTCAAATATTGTTTATCTGTACCCTTTATTATACTATTGGATTATCTATACTCCTACCGTTATACTATTAGGTTATCTATGCCCCTAGTACCATACTTTGAAACAAAAATACCCTTATTTTGAATAGAGTGCCACGTGGCAGCAACAGATTAAAACGACTTATTTCTTTTTTTTACCCGATCTATTTTTAAAAAAACCCACAACCCGACCCCTATTTTCATTTTTTCCATTTTTTTTAAATTTATTTTTTAAAAAGCGAATTTTTTTTTGTTCAAAAAACATTTTTTTTTCTGTTTTTACAAATTTGTTTTTCCAGTTTTTACAAAACAAAATTCTTTTAAAAAACAGAAAAATTGAAAAACAATATTTTTCAAAAATAAAAATATTTTGTTGAAAATATTTTTTTCAGTTTTTACAAAAAAAAATCAGTTTATACAAATTTATTTTTTCAGTTTTTTACAAAAATAAAATCTTTAAAAAAACTGAAAATAAGTGATTTTTTTTTCAAAAACTAAAATATTTGGTTGGAAATATTTTTTTCAGTTTTTAAAACTAAAAATATTTTGTTAAAAACTGATATTTTTCTTTTAGTTTTTATAATTTTTTTCCAGTTTTTACAAATATACTTTTACAAAAAAAATGTTGTTAAAAAAAACATTTTTTTTCTTCAGTTTTTACAATTTGTTTTGCAAAATCTTTTCAGTATCTATTCAGTTAAAAAAAAAAACGAAAAAATTTTGCAATTTTTTGAAGTTTTATAAAAAGAAAATTCTTTAAAAAAACTGAAAAATGAAAATATGGTTCGGGTTGTGCGTTTTTTGTAAAACAGGTTGGGTAAAAAAAAAATGAGTCATTTTATTCTGGTGCTGCCACATGGCATTCCATCCAAAATAGGGGTATTTTTGTTCTAAAGTATGCCGATAGAGGTATGGATAACCCAATAATATAACGAAGGGTACAAGTAAATAATATTTGAAAGTAGAGGGGCATATTTGGCCATTTGCCGTTTATTCAATAGGAAGAAAAACTCATGGAAAATCACGTATACGAGGCTTTCAAGTGCATACTTAGAAGATCTATAAATATTAGAACCTGAAGCTACTTGAAAATCACGTATCCGAGGCTTTCTAGTACACTTGCTTTCTAATTTTAGAAGTTCTCTCAATCAATTTCTTTAGTTGTTTAATGTTAAGATATTCCAAATTTTTGAGTTGTTAATTTGAAATTTAGGAATTAGTGCCAATTTTTGAGCTTCTAATTTGAAATTTATTTGTGAACGGCTAATTTTAAACTCAAGATAAAAAAATTCGAATTTCTGAATATAATTTTCGAACTTTAGGACACAGTGTCTTGAAGTTTGAACTTTGAGGTTTAAATTTCAAGACGTCGTGTCCTGAAGTTTGAGAGATCTGGTTAATCTTTAAAGACATTGTAAACTGTGGATATATTTTAAACAACATGCTTAAAATTGGGGGCGAAGTGCAGCAATAACCGCTTTTAAGCCCGCTATTTAAAATATATTCATAATTTACAATGTATTTAAAGATTAACCAATTCACCCAATTTCAGGACTAAGTATACTGAATTTGAAAATTCAAGACATAGTGTCCTAAATTTTTGAGCTGCTAGTTTTAAATTCAGGACTAAGTGTCCTGAATTTCTGAATTACTAATTTAAAATTGAGGACATAAAATTCGAAATTCTGGAAATAATTTTCAAATTTCAGGACACGATGTCTTGAAGTTTGAACTTTGAGGTTTAAATTCTAAGACGCCGTGCCATGAATTTGAGCGAAAATAACTAATCTTTAAATATATTATAAATTATGAATATATTTTAATAAAAACATGTTGTCATTTCCTCTAAAAGTGGCAACCTAGTGTCATTTCCACACAATTACCCCCAAAGCATGACAAGCCCAAACGAAAACCCAACGATATGCAAAAGAATCGGGCACTAAAGGCCGGGAGAAATTAAAAAATAATCAAATTTATAAGTGGTTGCTCAAAAATAGCTCAGCTCAAAAGTAATCAAAATTTAATCACTTTTTATATAAAGATAAATTTTAATGAAAATACTGTTCAAAATCCGAAAAATATCAGTATATTATGCTGGAGTTTCTAGAGTTCAGTATATTATACTGGAGTTACTAAAGTTCTAGTGTAGTTATGCTGGAACTCCAACATAATATGATGGAGTTCCAGAAGTACATTAGAACTCCACTATACCAGAGCAAAGTATAACGGTTCAATATAATATGCTAGAAGTTCATACACAAGTGCTCGAATATGGAATTTATCGTGTGTTGGAGTTTCAGCATAATATGCTGGAAGTTTATATATAGGTGTACCGAACTGCAGTATATTATGCTGGACCGATTTCTATTACGGTAAAATAATAGTAATAGTTATTTTTCATTTACTTAATAAAACCATACTATTTTTGAATAACCAATAAAAAAACCGGCTGCTATTTTTACCTAAAGCCTCGGTCATCAGACCATAATTTGAAAAATCATCCATTCTGATTATCGGAGGGAAAATAATAGCGCAACACAGTCAAGAAAAACCTTCAAAATTCCTCTTGCTCCTTCCATCAGAGAGAGAGACGCACCCAGAGGTAGAAAAATGAGTGAAGAAGTAAACAACAAGGAGAACGTGGTGATTAGTGGAGGCGGATTAACGGCGGAACAGAAAGCTCGAATTTCTTCAAAGTTCAGAGCTGCTAAGGCACTCCTTGCTCGCAAAAGGCCACTAAATGATTCCTCGACCACTTCCCTTCAACCCCTCAACAAGTACGCTTTTCTCTCTTTAATTTCAAATTGATTGTGTTTTGGTTATTCTTGATAATTTCTCCACCTGTATAAGTACACACATTAGCAATCCTTATTTGTTAGGGTTCCAATCAGAAAGGGAACCAAGAAAAAATTCAAGTTTTTCTCTTTTGTGTAGGTTATCTTCCCGCAAGCTTAGCCCGTAATTAGCTCTTTGCAGGTTGATTGTTGGAGTTGATAACTTCGGAGCACATGATTACCTATATCCAATTCTATGTTCTAATGTTGTAGTTCTTCTTTTTAAGATAGGATCACAATTTAGTCTGACTATATTGTGCATTAGAATCCACAACATCTCAGTTGGAAAGAAGTTAGTTTACCCTAATAATTTGCTAGTCGACAAAATTCCACCTCACAAGTATGTTCTGGTCGTGATCTAAGTTCCATTTCCAATCGAAATGTTATGATATTTATAAAGAGTCCGATTCTTCTCCTTAGTTATGATATTGTTTAATAGCTCCTTGATTAGTCATTCAATTCCAATGCATTGATTTCTTCTAATTTTGAAATTTGTGGTAAATCATTTATCCTTGGAAAATAAAGGTACCAACAATTTAAGTTGATCTGGAAATTGTTTTCTTTTTCTTGTATGTTTATTTATTGTTCATTACATGCTTCAAGTGCATTTATGATTTTTTTCATAATCTTTCTTATTTATTTTAATGTTTTGATGTATCTGATAATAATGGTGGTTATTGTTGTCCTAGAGTTGGGAAGTCTAAGAGAACTGAATCCTTGCATCGCATTGATGGTGATGAAAGGTTTCCTCTTACTGAGATTCGGATGAACACTCCATCACCCATCTCCGAGAAGGATTCTAACAGAAAGCTCAGTGGTTGTACCAGTGTAAAGGGCTCACTAGTCAGTGAACTTGATAAAAACGTCGATGGAAGAACCAAGTGTGGGACACCATTTCAGTCAATTGAAACTTTCATGTTTTCTAGTGACAGAAGTGCATCAGTCAAAGCTAGACTAAGTGAAAACGTAGATAGTGTTCAAGTGGAGACCATGGTTGGGTTACATATGTACAAAACTCCAGTGAGGCAACCTGGATTTTGTGGGTTGAGTGAGTCATCTTTGTCCTCTACTGTTCTAGATGATGATTTTGATGAACACATTTTGGACGAAATAGATGTTTTATGTGAGCAAAAGTCAAAAGGAGAGCCTGAAATGAAGAGGTTCAACAATGAGCCAATTGAAAACCAACACATAAACAACTTGGATGAGGAGGATAACTTAAATCCCGTTGTTTCTAGTGACAGTTCAGCTCATGAATGCAATCAAGAAAGTGAAGCAGAGATATCAAAGAGCAGCGAACCTGATAATTTGAATCTTGTCAGCTCAAATGAAACACTTAAACTTGAATGCGCACTGAATTCAACTGGTGATCAAGAATGTGAAATAGAGGAGCCAAAAAGTTCCAAGGCTGCAGGCACTGAGAGCAAGCTAGAGCCAACAGATATCAGGATCATGCCTGAGGATTATATAAAGTATGTAGAGTCCCTAAATGACAGACAGCAGGAAGCAGCTTGTAGTGACATTTCAATTCCTCTAATCATTGTCGCTGGACCAGGAAGTGGCAAGGTCTGTACTTCCTCATTGCTTAAAATTGAAATTTGTATGTCTTCGTCAATAGTTGTTTGATCTCTTCTATTTGGATTGCAGACATCTACGATGGTTGGGCGAGTCCTGATGCTACTGCACAAGGTAGTGCGATGACTAAAAGTGATATTTTATTGTCATACTTTAGTCAATACCATGTCTGGCAAGTGAGGGATCTGGTCAAGTATTTACTGCCTGGCTTTTCTTCCTCCCTTTCCTTTGCTTTTTGTTATAGGGTATTGGTCCGTCAAACATTCTTGCTATGACTTTTACAACAGCGGCAGCTTCTGAAATGAGGGAGAGAATTGGAAGAGTTGCAGGGAAGACAGCAGCAAAAGAGCTCACAATCAGCACGTTTCACTCGTTTTCTTTGCAGCTCTGCCGCACACATGCTGAGAAGTATGGATATCTTGACTTGGTTCCTAAATATTTAAGCAGTTGAACAATGAAAGAAGTAATCTCTTGCTTAACATTTTTGAAAATATGGCAGAATAGAAAATCTAACTGGAGAGTTCCATACTTGAACTTTCTGAAACACAATTACTGCACTGTTGTGGACTTATTATCGTTAATTGATTGAGTAATATCCTAATAAACAGGAAAGTACAGGGTAATGCGGGCTATGACCATTGTCGAGTTAGTTTATCATATGCTAAAATCAAGTTATTGCTAGTGAATTCCATAATCCATGTTTCTTTATTGATATTATAGACTAGTGCAGAATGAGCTATGGCTTTTTTCTTTTGCACGGTTCAGGAGTGGTTGTCCTGCAGTAAGCTGTGCCTTGTTATTTAGTAATAGCAATTTTTACCTGGTATACTATAGTTGCCACTCAACGGACTAGCATGTTAATATCAATGGGTTAAATCATTTTGGCCCTGCTTCATTTTGAACAATTGATTAGACTTTCAAGTTGTTCCAATTGGCGTAAGAATCTAGTTTTCCATAGTTATGTGTATTACCCAAAATTTTCACACGATCCTAATCATGATATTTGCTGAAGCAAAATGTTGGTTTGCCTAATATCATGCTTATGTTGCTAAATACTGCTATTAATTATGCTTAGAGTGCAGTGCTATTATGGTAGAAACGTTTATGTTGGGATTGATGGCCACTTTGTGTAGTTTTTTCATGAAATTAGCATTTGTCTTTGCTGTTAAAAGAATGTTCTTAAAGGTGTTTCAAGGTGCGCGAGCAAGGAAAAGAGAAATTGCCCTGATGCGTCCAGGGAAAGGCTTTAGTCAAACATATGTGTGCCTTTGTGGATCAGGGGTCCACCTTAGGTTTGTGGCACGCGTTCAACTCATTTTGTGTCTAAGGCATGTGCTTTATTGGAAGTCTGCTTTCCTTGAGGTTTCTCTTAGGGGAGAAGGAGAGGAATTGGAGTTAAATTTAAACTTATTTTTAATATTTCATGACAAAACATTGATGTCTAGTGTTATCCCTCTTCCTTGTGATGGAAAAACGATGGTTGGAAAGGTTAGTAGCAATAGCAATGACGAACAGAAGCCCCATATGAAATGGGAGACTTGAGAGAAAGGGAGAGCATGTGAAAAGATCTTAGGTCTAGGATTTCTTGTATTTTTTCAGATGTTAGTAGGCTAACTGATTTAAATGGCCAAATTGCGCTATATACTTAAATCAGACTGTACTCCTGCTAATTGGATGGGAAGATTAGGATCTAAATTAATTATCAACGACATGAACTTTTTAAGTCTCAATTAATTTCAATATCACCTCAATGTTAGCTCTCTCTCTGTCTCTGTCTCTGTCGCTCTCTCTCAATAGATATAATAATGTATTATTTAGAAGTTAAAAGGATGAAAGTTCAAAAAGCTTTAACTTTTTGCTCAAGGCATACGAGGGCCTTCATCTTAGCCTTTTAAAGTATTGGTTTGAAGCGCTCTCTCTCTCTCTCTCTCTCTCCCTCCCTCCACAACTCATGCTCTTTATCCAATTTCTCCTTCACCTTCATACCTATCTGTATCTGTATCTGTAACGTAGAAGGTATTTCATTGGAATGTATCAGTTTCTTATGGTGATAAATTGTCTAAATAGACACGTTAATTTATTAATAGGTTAGGCCGAACACCTGAGTTTCTCATATATGGACATGGGCAGCAGAGAAGAGCTGTCATTGAAGCAGTTCGCTTACTGGATGATAAGAAAAAGGAACCTCGTGACGAGCTTCACCAGCTTAATGAGATGAATTCTCCTCAGCATTTTAAGGAGAAATCAAAGAAATGGTTAAAATTTGTAACTCAAGTAAGTAGTTTCTGGATTAAAGATAGTGTTCCAATTATGTTTGAGCATCAAATCTTGCTTTTTTAAAGTTTAAATTAGTCAACTTCATATAACACAACTTTGAATAGTTTTATCTGAAGTGTCAATTGAACAATCCTTAAATGTTTCACACTTATGCCGAGTACATGAAGAGTAGCCATTCTTTCCATTAGAGAATGCAGTGTCTGCTGACTCTCCTCTGTAAGAGTGACAACATGTCTTTACCCCTAGAAAAGGTGCGATGTAATTGAGTCTTTTTGGATATGCTAATTGGAAAAGATCAAGTTTCTGTCTATAACATATAAGTGGACTATCTGTATATGTATAAGCCATATTAACAACATATATTTTATCTTCTTTGTCTTGGCATATTAATAAATAACTGTTATGTTTCAAAACTGAAACTCTCTCCTCTATATTGCTTTTCCGTTCATATTCAATTAGGACAGTGTTGTCGCATACTTAATGGTTGTTATACTTGCACTTACATCACTTTCACTGAAATACAGGCTAAGGCTGCAGGACGGACGCCTGAAGACTACTACAAAACTGGCAATGAAACTGGAGTAAGCTGATAATCAGGCTTTTTGGTATTTTATCATTCATGTTTCCTTATTCTGATCTTGGAATATTAATCAGGCTGCAGTTCTTCAAAACTACAACGATATATTAAAATCATGCAATGCTTTGGATTACCATGACTTGATCAGTTGTTCTGTCAAGCTCTCGACTGATTTTCCAGAAGGTTGACATAAGCGTTTCATAATAGACTGAAACCTAGAGCATTGTGATATCCCAGTTGTCTGAATCTGTTTGATTTTGGTTTTGTTCAAATGAAGTTTTTGAAGAGTGCCAGGAATTATGGAAAGCAATAGTGATTGATGAGTTTCAAGACACAAGTGCCATGCAATATGGACTTTTGCGTACCCTTGCATCGCATAAACGCATAACTATTGTTGGTGACGAAGATCAGGTGAAGCTAGTCTTTTCTTACTTTACCCAGTTAAACACTTTCTTATCATCTTGCTGTGACAAGTTCTTTACTTCTTTTCCCTTTCAAGTACCTCGCTGCTCAGAGTTTTCAGTATCATTTTGCAGTCCATTTTTGGTTTTAGTGGTGCTGATGCCTCTGGATTTGATTCATTTCGGAAAGATTTTCCTTTGCACAAAGAGGTTTGGCAAACCTTTTACAGTTTGTCTTTTTAGGCCTTTTGTCTATATAAAACTTCAAACACGGTTCTGATAGTCTCCTTGTTATGTATATCAATCTCAATTCAGGTCAGACTAAGTAAAAATTACCGGTCCACACGTTGCATTGTTGAAGCTGCATCATGTCTCATACAAAATAATTCGAAAAGGTGCCAATCAAAGCGTGTTCTTACTGATAATCCTGTTGGGTCTAAGGTAAATCATTTTAGCATGTTTAAAAGGATAAACATCTTCTATTGGAGTATCTTTTTTACATAAGATACATCGCAGATAACTATCAAAGAATGCTGCAATGAGGATGCACAATGTTCGTTTATTGTTGATAAAATATTAGAAATTACTTCTAATAGCACAACTGACAAGTCCTCTTTCGGCGACATAGCAGTTCTATTCCGGAGGCAGGTCAAGCTTGGCCTTTCGATAAAGTAAACTTTTTTAAAAGTTTTTTGCGGGTTTTTGGCTGAATAATTTCTGCCTTTGTGGCTTCAAGTTGTACAACAGGTGTCAGGAAAAATCTTTCAGGCAGCTTTTCGTAATAGAAAAATCCAATTCAATATTCATGGTGTGGCCTTCTATAGGAAAAAGGTATCTCTCACCTCCCATCACTGCCGGATAGGGGCATATGCTTTTAATTTTAAATAGTCATTCACCCCGTATTTTCATGCATAGGTGGTCAGGGCCATCATTTCTATGCTTAGAACAACTTTGCCTGGTTCTGATGATGGTTCGTTTCGAAGAGTATTCAAGGCCCTACTGCCTTCAGAAAAAGAAGAAAAAAAGAAGGTTGCCCATCCTATCTATTTTGCTTCACTTGTGGGGCACTATGGCTGTTCAATGTCTATTTATTAAAGCTTCTTTTGACATTTTCTCTCCTAGGTAATTGAACACATTGATAAAGTTTCTACCGTAAGGAAAAGTAGTTTCATTGCAGCAGCACGAGACATATTTAGTGCTAAAGTATCTGGGACATTCAAGAGGTTTGTTCTAAACTCCTTGCTGTAAAGCGGCAATGATAAATTTATGATCTTATTAGCTGTAATAGTTATGACCTAGGCAGTACATTTTTTCGACTACTTCATCGGACAATATTGTGTATCTATCAATATGGTCTCAAATACTATCTGAATTTTCGTATTCTGCTTCACATCCCTTCACTTATTCTCTTTCTTTTTCTTGTCTTCTGGAAACAAAGAAAAAGCTTTTGGTCCTCTGATATGTCCTGATATTGAATTCAGCACAAGCAACTAGCCCTGAAATACCTAGTTGCTCATTTCATTTGTATTTACTGTGAATTAGTCTCTGACTGTATTTAGTCTCAAATAAGATTCTTAATTTGTGTCTATTGATTTGCAGGAGTCAACTCACCCAAGGACGGAAGGTGTTGCTCATGATAGACATGATCTCGAAACTCGTGAGCAGGGTAAATCTTTGAATCTTATGGATAATTCTGTTCTATGTAGGCGTAAATCATGTGAAGCTTTACTTAATTCTGTCTGAATTATCATGTGTGCTGGATTGCCAAAATTGATTATCCGTCTGGACAACTGAAAATGCATTTTCAAGGGCATTGATTTATTATTTAGTGATGGAGCTGATGTGAGTTTACATGATATAGGGTTTCATTTGTGCAATTCGGTGCTGAGATTTTGCTCATTACTAGAGATAAACTTTCTTGGACAAAGTATTGGATGTAAATGATAATTTATCTCTGTGTGTAGCGAAATATCTCATACTTTAAGGGTGATATGCGGTTTGGCCAGACCTAATTTTTGGGTGATATTACTTGTTATACTTGCAGGAAGAGTCAATTTCAGCTGTCATTACTTCAGTGGCTAACATGATACCCCAGGTTGGTCCTTGTATTATAAAAGCACAAACTCTAAACTGTTATATTTGTATGGAGAAAAAGAAAGATATACTCCCTCTGTTCCGTTTATGTGGCAGCATTTTCTTTTTAGTCCGTTCCAAAAAGAATACAACTTTCTAAATTTGCAAATAATTTAACTTAAACTTCTCATTTTACTCTTAATAACAAACTTTTATAACCACACAAATATTATGGCATGTTTAAGACCACAAGTCTCAAAAGTCTTCCTTTCTTTCTTAAACTTTGTCTCCTGTCAAACTACGCTACATAAATAGAAACGGATGGTGATGGTGTATATGATTAGGAGTTTAAAATCTCTATGAGAATCTCACCTCATACAGGTACCTGCAGCTTCTGTCCATTTTTATTACTTTCAAGCTAATGAAAGTTTCTTTTCAGATTACAGCTTTTATACTATAAGCACCCTAATCTCTTCACATGTGACTTCTATTCTGTAGAAGTACCTTCTTGAACAACGGGCAGTTCATGATAATGATGGAGGGAAGCTGCTTAATGAAGATCATGATGTTAGATCTGTAAGTGTAATATGTTCCTTTGTGGTCTTGTTCTTTTTAGTCCCTTCATTGCTAATGCATGACTTCTACTGGATGAACTTATTCTTCTCTTCTTTTCTATTTGATTCTTTTTCATTAATTTTTCCCCTATGTATAAAAATTGTTGCCGCAAGTGAAATAAGCATATACATTTGAAGCTGTTTGTTTAATGCTGCAGGTTCTTCAATATCTATTGGATGATGTGTCTGATTTTCTAAAAACTCATAACAACCCCAAAAAAGGAGAAAGTGAGTGCAAAACAGAAGGACAAGGTTGCGCCAACCTACTGAAAGCTTTTATCGATCATATATCTGAACGGGAGAATGAAAATTTTCGTACAAGGAGACATGATAACAAAGACTCTGTTACACTCACGACAATTCATCAGGTTTCTGAATCCTCTAGCAATGTGTTCTTTCACTTTGCTTCCTGGTTCTTTACAATTTCCATATTTTGAATTAACTGGATTTCCTTTTTCATTTCTTCCGTTTGACTTGTAGTCAAAAGGCTTAGAGTGGGATACAGTTTTCATAGTGAAGGTATGATATGAGACCCATGCTCTCAGTTTTTTTAAATATTATGCATATATATCCAAATCTTACAAATCAACCTACTAGGCAACCCAAGATGCTCTCAAACACTACTCCCGAGGCATCTCTGCACCATGAATTCTAGGATTCTATCACTACCCACAGAGAGCCACCCCCATCGCGACGAACAACCTCCCACGCGCCCTCACACTTAGCCCACTTCCGGCGACCTCTTTGCCACGCGCCGGCGCGTGAGGCAAATTCCGGCCAGATCTCGACTAGTCGCCTTCAGACAACCTCTTCACGAGGCTATTCCGATCCTACCCATCCAACTTTCTCCAGAATCCGACGACTTTCACTATTTTCCGGCGACAAGGGAGGTATTTTCCAACCAGATTTCAAATTTTCTTCTTCAGTCAGCTCTTTGGGACGACCACTTTTAGAAATGATGGACTCTACAGAGAGAAGCTCCTACTTCTCTCTAGAATCTAGAAAACTAAAAAAATATCTTTTATCAAAGTTGCCTTTCGGCCAACCCTAGAACTTAGGGGAAGATGTCATCGAAAGCTCGGCATAGGGCAGTAGCCGCACTTCTCGCTGAGGACCACACTATCAGGCGCAAGGGTTTCTTGGAATCTTGTCTGATTGGATCTTTCTCCAAATGGGTTGGTTCTCCAGAGGCTGTTAGGAATTGGGCAGCAGATGCATGGAACGTCAAGGACGGGCTGAAAATAACGCAACTGGAGATACGCAATATCTCTTTCGATTTCTCGACAAGTCTCAAGCTTCAGAAATTCCTGTTAGAGGAAACTGATGGTTCGATGGGAACTTTTTAAATCTAGACAGGTGGGTGGAGCACGATGGGTGTCTCGATCATCGTTTCACCGGCGAAACATTGGTGGTCAACATGGTGGGTCTCCCAGTGCATCTTTGGTGCCTTGACCTCTTCAAAAAGATTGGGGAAATCTATGGGGGCTTTATTGATGCCATTTGCAGCCTACATGATCTATCGCGAGTGAGGATTGTAGTGAGGAAAGGGGCATAATTCCTGTCTCCATTGTGGTGGAAGTCTGGAAGATGGCTACTTGAGTTATAGGGTTTAGTTGAACCTTGAATTTCGCCCTTATCTTTATGCCTGTGATAGTGGCAGAAGAAAAGGGAAGGTCAAATAGAAGGAAAGGAAGGGGAAATCAGTCTCTGAGGGAAGGGGAGGGCTCACTGGATCAGTGGTCTAAGCCGGAATCAGATGTTAGATCGAGAAGAGACGAGAGGTTTGAATTTGGGAGAAGAAGACAAAATTTTAACATGAGGAGAAGACGTTAATGAGTTAGTGATGCGGGCTGGAAAGGCAGAATGGGCCAGTCCTCTTCTAATTATCATAGGGTCGGGCAAGTCTTCAGCAAGTATAGGCCTGGGCCTCCTCACATGGGCCCAACAACTTTTCCCAATTCTATTAGAATTTAGAATTGATCCAAAGCGGCCCAGATTATGTCACGGTGCGTCTAATAAGGCTCCTAAGCATATAGGAACAGTCGCTCCTCCTTCTTCTGCCAACGGTGCTTCACACAGTGGCATTTCTTCACCGAGATCTAGTGACCTGCGCCCCTCTTCGATGAACACTGCTTCAGGGGTAGCACCGGCTAAAGGTGGTGTTGTTATTCCACGGCCTCACGCCTCTGATGGACTCAGCTAGATCGCCCCCTCATCTACTCCTGGGCTTAGTTGTGCTGAGATTGCACTTCAAGCTTTTCCTTCTTCTTTTGGGGTGATTGTTGAGCATGCCCCAATTGATGTTAGTGCCGGACCAGTATTTCCAATTAATATGCCGCCAAAGGTTCCATGCTCTCTCCCTTTCCTGCTACCCTGCTAGTGTTTCTGGACATTCCTATAGCAACGGGGTGTTAATTTCAGAGGTTTCTGCCCCTCAAGGAAATGGTGAGATCCTTTCGGCACTTAAGGTTCCTATTGCTAGCAATGTTATGGTCTTGTATTCCTCCGGCAGGAGCAAGAACAGGGTACATCTAGAAGACGCCTGTCCAATTTCGTCACAAAATGGAGGATGGAATATGTCTTTCTGGATGGAGGGTAAACTATTAAACTTTGGGAAATTTCTAGGTGTTTCTTTTGAAGGGAAGGAAGATAGGGTGTTAGAACTGTTGAGGGAGATTGAGCAACAATCTTTTTATGATGGTGTAGGGAAAGAGTTGGGTCAAGGTGTTAAATAAAATAATTTAGGGGATGTAGTGGTGTACCAAAGAAGGGGTAGGGTGTGTGACAGGGAGGAAGAGAGCTCGGCTAGAGGGGGTGGGGAAAAGGGGGATATTGTTACTTATGGAAGTTAAGATTCTTTCATGGAATGTGAGGGGTATGAATGACCCAAACAAAAGGGCCATCATCAAAGTGGGAGTTAGAGAGTGGGTTGCTAGCCTAGTTTGTTTTCGGGAGACAAAAATGGAAGTTTTCTCGGATGTGATTGTGAGGAGTGTTTGGGAAGGTAGTTGGGTAAAATATGACTGGGCTCCAGCAGTGGGGAGTGCCGGGGGCATTCTTCTAATGTAGGATGATAGAAGCTTGGAGGTAAAAGAGATTAAAAAGGGAGTTTTTTCTTTAGCAATACTTGTCAAAGATAGAGTGAGTGGGGTGGAGTGGGGAATTGGGGGAGTGTACGGACCGGTAGGAGAAGGGTCCAAGGTGTTTTTCTGGGAGGAACTGGCAAATGTGATGGAGGAATGGGATATTTCATGGGTTTTAGGGGGAGACTTTAACACTATTAGATTCCCGGAGGAGAGATTAGGGTATAATCTGATTTCGAGCGCCATGGAGGAGTTTTTTGACTTCATCAATGATCACTTTCTCATTGGTCTTCCTCTGTCAGGGGAAAGGTTTACTTGGGCCAGGGCGGAGGATTCCAACTCAAGATCTAGACTTGATAGATTTCTGATATCGCCCTCCTGGGATGAGTTGGTGCCGAATGTGCTGCAGATTCCTTTACCTAGGGCTGACTTTGGATCATTTGCCTATCTTGCTAGATGGATGCAGAGGGATGGGGGTGTGTGCTCCCTTCCGATTCGAGAACATGTGGTTGAAAGTGCCAGGATTTGGTGACAAGGTGAAAGAATGGTGGAGAAGCTAGGGGGTATCAGGAACACCTTCATTCCGTCTTTCATAGAAACTTGAATTGCTCAAGGGAGATATTATTAGGTGGAATAAGGAGGTTTTTGGGAGGGTAGAGGTTAAAATGAGAGAGCTTATGCATGAATTGGGGGAATTAGAGAGAGGGGAAGGGGCGACGGAGTTAGATAAATCTGAGAAAGTGAGATTGGGGGAGGTTACGAGGGAAATAGTCAAGTTAGCGATAACTCGGGAGACTAGTCGGTGGCAAAAATCGAGGGCGCTCTGGTTAAAGGAGGGGGATTCGAATACCAAGTTTTGCCACAGGGTGGCGGTTGCAAATCGAAGGAGAAACTTCATAGAGTCCTTAGTTGTGGATGGGGTGAGAATTGAGGGAGAGGAGGAGGTAAAAGGGGTGATAGTGGGGTTTTATGAGAACTGATACAAAGAAGAAGTAAGTTGGAGGCCGACTTTGGGGGGAATAGAGTTCAACCACATAGGGAAGGGAGACAGTGAGTGGCTAGAAAGGGCTTTTGAGGAGGAGGAAGTGCACGAGGCTGTGTCGAGTTGTGTTGGTGATAAGGCCCCCAGGCCTGATGGTTTCTCCTTGGCCTTCTTCCAACTCTGTTGGGACACCATCAAGGGGGAGTTGATGGAAGCCATTGGATACTTCTATGTGAATGGTGTTTTCGAGAGAAGTATCAATGCTTCTTTTATTATTATTGTGCCTAAGAAAGAAGGTGCATCTTGTATCAGAGACTACAGGCCTATTTGTCTTGTGGGGAGCATTAACAAGATTATTTCTAAAGCGCTTTCCAACAGACTCAAAAAGGTTCTTGATGTGTCTGTTTCGTCCTCTCAGAATGCGTTTGTGAAAGGTAGGCAGATCCTGGATGCTGATTTGGTAGCAAAAGAACTTGTAGACTCCAGAAAGAAAAATAGAGAACCCGGCTTGCTATGCAAGTTGGACCTTGAGAAAGCTTTCGACCATGTCAATTGGGAGTTCCTGGATTTCATTATGATGCGGATTGGGTTTGGGGCAAAATGGGGGGATGGATCAAGTTCTGCATTTCGTTAGTCAGATTCTCTGTCCTAGTTAATGGTAGCCCGTGTGGTTTCTTTGGCAGCTCCAGGGGTCTCAGGCAAGGTGACCCCCTATCTCCCATGCTATTCATTCCAGTGACGGATGCTCCGAGTAAAATGATGGATCGTGCAGCGGCGGTGACTTCTTGAGAGGATTCTGAGCTCCGATCGGGGTGCTCAGTGCCCGAAAAGTCTCTCATTTGCTCTTTTCGGATGACACCCTGGTTTTCTGTGATGCCGATATGGATCAATTGATCTACTTGAAGTAGATCTTGCAGTGATTTCAGATAGTACAATCAACCTTGGCAAGTGTGAGATCTTCCCGGTGGGTGAGGTTGCTAACATTGATGCTTTGTCTTATGTTCTCAGATGTAAGGTGGGCTCCCTTCTCGCTACTTAACTGGGTCTCCCATTGGGTGCTTCGCATAAGGATACTACGGTTTGGAATTCAGTGATCGAAAGGGTTGAAAAAAGATTAGCTGGCTGGCAGAAACGGTACTTGTCAAAAGGCGGTAAGAAGTGCTTATTAAAAGCACTTTATCGATTATGTCCACCTATTACTTGTCCTTGTTGCAAGCTCCTGTGAGCATCACAGAAAATCTGGAGCGGCTTCAAAAGAATTTTCTTTGGGATGCGGCGGATGTAACTAGAAAGTTTCATCTAGTGAATTGGCAGACCGTCACTTCCCTAAAGAAGTGGGGTGGACTTGGAGTAAAAGATCTTAGGGTATTCAACAGAGCTTTGTTGGGGAAGTGGTTGTGGAGATTCAGGGTAGAAGAGCATGCTCTATGGAGGGAGGTCATAGTAGAAAAGTACGATTCCACGGGAGGGGGTTGGAGGACCAAGGCAATCACAACACCTTTCGAGTGTGGCATGTGGAGGGGCAACATGAAGAATTGGGAAGCCTTCAGTGGCAACATCACTTACAAGGTGGGAGATAGAAGGAGAATCAGCTTTTGGAATCATAGGTGGTGTGGAGAGTATACTCTGAGGGTCTCTTTCCCCCATGTCTTTAGAGATTCAAACCAGAAGGAATTGATGGTCCAACATATTTGTAAGGAGCCTGAAAGAAAGGTAGTATAGGACCTCTCATTTAGAAGGAACGTGTAAGATTGGGAGATTGCGGAGCTCCAAGATTTGTTGACACTGCTATATGGGGAAAACAGGCCCCAGCTATCTTGTGATTCTTGGAGATGGGGTTTGCGTGGCGATGGTTTGTTCACCATAAAGTCCTTTTACCAGAGTATGTTGGTGAGAGAGAGACCACTTTTCCATACTCTTCGATCTGGTTTCCTAAGGCGCCCTCGAATGTGGTTTTTTTTTTCATCGGCTAGCGGCGAGGGGAGTGATTTTGAGAATTACACTTGTTAGTTGGTGCTACATGTGTAAAAGCTCGGGGGAAGAAGTTGATCATCTTTTGTTGCATTGCCCTGTGTCCTTGGCTTTGTGGAGGGCAATTCTGAGTCTTTTTGGTGTTCAATAGGTGATGCCAAGCACTGTAAAGGAAATGTTATATAGTCGGGCCGGTTTCTGTTGAAGAAGAAAGCAAAAGGCGTGGAAATTCGCCCCGTTAGTTCTCATGTGGATAGTTTGGTGGGGAGAGAAATATGAGAGCTTTTGAGGGGATTGAGTCTCCTTTTTCACATCTTAAGAATAGTCTTTGATGCACTCATATAGCCCCTACATGTATAGAAGATTGGACATCTTTTGTAGAGAATCATGTTCTGATGTAAATTCTCTACTTTTTGGTATACTCCCGGTATACGGGAGTTCTCTCCCGTTTGATTAATACAATTTACCTTATAAAAATAAAATAAAATCAATGTTACATTGCATTAATTGGACGAGCAAGGAGAGGGATAGTGGACCCCTCCCCCCTTCCCATCCTTTTATTCACAGGAGATCTTTTATTCTCTATAACACCATTATTATTTGGAACGGGAAAGGTATAATCTGGAGCTAATGGTTGCATCGATTGGTCAGGCAAATGAATCAGAGATTCCCTTGTTACATGAATTTAATGGCATCACAAATGAAAGGAGTAACTCAATTGAGGTATTTATGTTTTTGAAATTGAACCATTAAATTAATTTTTCCCTTCTATAATAAAGATATCTTTTTATCCACTTCTAACAGATATTTTTTCTTTTGCTCTGCAACTTTAGGAGGAGAGACGCTTACTATATGTGGCAATGACTCGTGCACGGAAAAAGCTCTTCATTTTGTATGTAATTATGGATTCAAATTGGCAGGTGTGATGAACGGCTTGCTCTGGTTGATATATGTCTTTATTGTTTCTTTCTCAAGTCTAGACACCCTTGCTTTCAGGTTCTTCAACCTTCACGTTTTCTGAGAGAAATTCCTCGTCATCTTCAAGAGATACAGGTAAGATGTGTCTCAATTAAAATATCTCTGTTATAAATGTTGTTTGTGGCCAAACACTCTGCAACTTTTCTCAATCCATCGGGCTCTCTGACTTGCTTGGTGCTCTAATGCTAGTTGTTTGTTCCATTTCTTGTAAGTTAGTAAAGATTTTGCTAATGAGAAATAGCCATGGTACCCAGGGTGAGGAATCGTTATGTAAAGCTGTTTGGTTAAGTTGCCTAATACTGTTAGGTTGAGGATGAGATTTCTTTGTACTCAAACAGTCGAAACAAGCAGATGTATTCAATTCTTGCCCTCTGCTATTTCACTGCCTACAAGCCTTAAGAATTCTTGGTATCTGTGAACGAAAAGGATAACTGAAGGTTGAAGAAACAAGCTTTTTGATAAATTAGTTAGTTGAATAGGTCAGACAAATTTCCTCCACTAACCGCTTCTTATGACGTGTGAGTCTCTACCTTCAGGAGCATATTTCTACAGTTTACGTGACTCTTCAAAATGTAATTCCTCCAAATCTAGGCAATGATTTGAAGGTCTCTATCCTATTGGTCTAACAAGTGTTCTAAAAGGCGTTTCTGGAGTGAGGCCCGAGGTGGGGCGTAGTAAAAACGCTCCAGAGCGGAAAAAACAAAAGTCAGCTTGTTATTAAATTTAAAACATTAAAAGATTTTTTATTCTTAGCCCTAAATGTTATTATGGATAAGGGAAACAATGATCAATTTGCAAGGTAGAAAGCAAAAAAACATCATCCTTCATCAATTCCTCTTGTTTGACGATTTTGATTGTACTTTCCTTCTTCGCTTTTCTTTCTTTTCAAGTTCTTTTTCTCTTTCAAGTTAGTTTATAAATTTCTACTCGAGTTTTTCAAAGTCTGATTAGTTTTTTAGATGAAGCAATTCTTATTAGTTTTTTAGTCAACTTCAGCTTCTGATTAGCATTTTAAGATGAAGCAGTTCTATATACATTTCCACTTACTTTATATTTTCTTGAAATTATGTAATTTTACCTTCTTTTAATATTTAGTTTATTTATCTTAATTTATAAATTATTAAAAATTAAAGATCCAGGGGGCTTACGCCCGGCGCCTCGAGGCTTGCACCTAGCCCCGTATCAGGTAAAACGCCGCGCCTCACGTCCATGCCTTTTAAAACACTAGTTCTAACTCATTCAATGAATTTTTAGCAAATGATTTCACACACAAAATATGAGAGTTTTGTAATAGAGCACGATTGCACGTCATCTTACTGTTACTCTCTGTATATGTGAGACGTAACTTCGTAACAAATACATCGATAGCATTGCAAGTTGTGGATCATGAAAGAATTTTGAAGTAGATTTCTGAAAAATGCCTGTTTGGGCATAAATACTATTTCAGTGTTTTGAAATACTGCTCTTTATTGATTGAGCTTTCTCAGTGTTGGTTTGAAAGCCTTGACAGTTTGGTTTGCGTATTTCGTAGCCAACATTCGAGGGAAGAACTTGTGTTACAAGGATTCAGTAACTCCAAATCTGGCAATTCCTACCAGGGTGGTGGGTCAGAGCAGATTCCCTTGCTTTAAGGCAGGAATAGCGGAATGGTTAGGGAGCTTGTCTTTAATATTTGCAAATCAGTTTGGCCATGAGTATTTGAAAATACTGAACTTCAGTTTTTGATACTGAAACTAGTTTCAAGGCGTATTTAAAGTGAAATACCGGTTTTAACTCTTCAATTTTCCAAGTGAAGTTTATGTTTAGACACAAAAGAAACCACAAACTCTTTTTCAAATTCAACTTCAACTTCAAATACCATTTTTCAAACTCCAGCTCAATTATTTTCATGTGCCTATGAAACATCTGAGGAAGTGAGATTAATGAATCAACTCTTAAGTAATCAACATAAGCTTCTAATTTGCAAGTTAATAGACTCATTTTTTTGGCTGTTATCCCAAAAGATTGAAGTAAAATACTTCTTAAATTGAATTGCTTTATTTAGATAATTTTGTATGTGCTGGAAGCTGAAAAAGATCCTATTCTTTTCGACGACATTTTGTTGTCTGATTAAGTTCTTTATTGATAAATAAGCATCCACATAAGATTATTATTGCCTAAAATAAATGCTCATGAAACCTTTTATGCGGGCATTTGTTTGAAGTTTTCAAAATTCTGAGTTTGCTCGAGTTTTTCCAAAAATTGGATGTTGGAGTTGTTTCTCTGAAATAATTAAAGTATTTCTGAAGATTGTCAAACTCAGTTTTTTAAAATCTTTAAACCTCAAAAACTAGTTTTTAGAACCTTTGAGTTCTTACGAGAGTTGAAAAGCTGAGTTTGGAGATCTTCAAAAAATGTCGGGTACTTTTTTTGGCAAACACAACTCAACAACCATTTTCTCCAAAAACTCAAAATTGAGTTTGGAGACTCATTTTTTGAAACTTCAAAACAAACGCCACCTAGTCTACGGTGACTTATCCAATCCACTATATTATTTTGGCGGGCAAGATGACCCTTGACTTTCTGCAGAGATTGCAACTTACCACTTCTGTCACCTATTTAGAGATGATTTTGTTTGTTTCACTTGTTTACTATTTGATATCTAAACAGATAGTAAATAAAGACATCTGGAGGGAATGGTTTTTCATTCATTACCTTACTTTTGCCAATTTTCTTATGTGTAAAGTAGATCACCTGTTTTTGTATAGCATTTCATGTTTTTTCTGGTCAAACAAATACCTTCTTGCTAACAGTCTTTTCTGATAGGAAGAGCTGACCAATCACCTAAAGCTCCAGGAGGAAACTCCTCAGAGTGGTTCAGCTGAAAAGTTGGAAATCATTGATCATAAAATAACGCTAGATGATCCTCTCATTGATCCGGTTGACGGAATGTCCAAAGAGTCAATTGACACTATGGAGCTGTACAATTCCAAAAGCTTCCTGAAAAGGTTTTTGTCATTTAATTTACTTTGCTGAGTAGAATACATATTAGTTTAGTTCCCTTTTCCCAAATTGATTATCATACTTAGAGCTGTAAACGAGCTGAATTGGACTGAGCTTTAACGAGGCGACTTCGCCCAGGCAAGTTTCTACTAGCTCGAACTCAGGCACGTAATGTTTGTGTAGTTGGTTGATGTAGAGTTTTCTTATTCTCTAAGTTAATGAGCCAATAAAGAAAATTTTGAATGGAAGCAAGACTAACATCGGAAACCGAGAGGTTTCGAACTGAGAGGTTGTGAGTTCGAGTCTCCCCAAGAGCAAGGTGGGAAGTTCTTGGAGGGAAGGATGCCGGGGGTCTATTTGGAAACAGCCTCTCTACCCCGGGTAGCGGTAAGGTCTGCGTACACACTACCCTCCCCAGACCCCACTAAGTGGGATTATACTGGGTTGTTGTTGTTGTTGTTGTAAGCAAGACTAGCATTACATGCTAAATACATGGCAAATGGGAATTTCTTATAAAAAATTATATATAAAAAATCCAAATTACCTGAGCTTTTGTGAACAGTAAACAAGTGAAGTCAATCTTTCACAAGCTTGACTCATGTAATAAATCAGTTTGACAGTGAGCTCAATCTCTGTTTTTTATTTAAAAAAACGAGTGTTTGAGGTTTACTCATGACATATCAGCTTATTATAACTTTGGTTATAGTTCTTGGTTAGTAAAATAGATCCTACAATATGTTCTATTTATAACAAATAGAGCCTGCAATATTTTCAATAGAAGCAAAAAATACTAGTTGATTTCTTCCCATCTGCCTAAACCTTGGTGCACAGAGCTACTCGTACTCGCTACACTCTACATGTGTTGATGGGAGGTAGCAGGTACTCGATGGAATATCGAGCTTGGCACAAGCTGGCCCAAATCGTCATCAAAAAAGAGAAATATAACATGGAATTATTTGTCTTTAATACCGGTAAATTAGGACACTTATGACTGGACAAAGAGATACTAAGATACTCCTGTTCCATCCTTTCGAGCGTAACTTTGATTAACTTTGTGAACTGATCTACCCAGATTTAATGCGGAAGACCGAGCAGTTGTATCTCATTTGTTCCATCAATGGGCCAAAAAGCCTGCATTTCAGGAACCACAGAGGTTGCTTAAGAAGGTAAAAGTTTGTTCGTTTGTTTTATTTTCTTTATGATTGGGTTATATTTCTTGGTTAAGCGGAGCAATTAACATTTAACTTCACATATCCAATGTATCCTTTAGTCAAAACAGGGCTTGTGGATATTGGCAATTGGCGAGAATCATGCCAGATTGAAGTTTTAAAAACAGTTTGTTTGTAACAAAAGGTTGGATCTTAACGTAGCTGTTTTTTGGTGTTTTCAGGTAGGTTTTGTCATTGATGAGCGCCTTAGAGTCAAGAAGAGCACTCACAAGGTCTTGCCCTGGTTTTCTCCCATTTCTTCATCCCAATTTGAATGCATTAGTTCTGATAAATTAATTACATGACTCTAAACATTACGGTTATTCATTCCTAATATATTTTTATTTTTATTTTTGGGCAGCACGTGCCCTTGCCGAAAGCTTATATTTGGTGCCAACACCAAAGTGACCTACATTCCAAAATAAAACAGCTAACCAAAGCTCATGGTCTATTTCTCGTTTTATGAATCCCACCACCAGTTGCACCTCTAGTCCACCAAATTCTTCCCGTCTTCGACATCAGTAGCCACCTTGTGCCTCCATCCTTCCTCCATCCTTTGCCATCTACTAGTTCTCTTATCACTGGGGCTGGGGGTGGGCTATTTGAAGGATAAAGAAAAAGTGGTACTTCTAGTCCCCAGAAGCATGATGCTTTCTGTCTCCTTTGGTACCAAACTCTCCATTTCTCTTCTGATGGAATCTCTATCTTCAGAAAAATCAATAAACATATGAAAAAGAGTATCTGCCACCTTAAGACAAAACAGCTTCGTCAGTGAAACTAAAGTATCTGCACCTTAAGGGTTCTATCATCACATTCCACGCCTAAAACGACCATCCTAGACGAAAGCACAGCTGCACTAGCCCCATTACTCATAGATGTTTGTTCTTTGATCAAGTACCATTGGTGCAGAAAAGGAAGAAGCTAAAACTGACTTGTAGAGTTAGGCTACGCATGGTTTAGTAAGGATAGAATTTCAGGAAGTGAAGTAGGCCATTACTATTAAAAAAATATTTATACTTAAGTCATACCTTTAATGTTTTGAAATTTATTTTAACGTGTTGAATGCCCTGACATGCCTTTTGATGATTTCCCAGGATGTTTTACGTGTCTTAAAGTCCTCATTAACTTGTGAGGAAGCTCTACATTATGCTGAATCTGTAAGTTAGCATCTTTAGCCGTAGTTTCTAAGTACTTCAACCATAAATTTATTCTAAAGAACCACAACAATTACTATTCATTCTAGTCAAGTAGTCATAATGATCAAATATTTCTTGTTCGGTTAGGTGTTGAACTGGGAGAAAATTCCTGCTGAGAAGCGTGCTTACTTGATGAGAGAGAAACAGGTATCATCCTAAAACCAATATCCTTTTAGACAAGTATCAAATACATGAACAAGTGAAAGGCCATGCTGGGGAGCTGGAAATTTATGGTGGCCATATTTGCACATTACATCTTAGATTATGGTCATTCTGCTATTATATTGCTTCAGGCATATGAAACAGTAGTTATGTTAGAGAGTTGGTCTGATTTCATAAGCACAATGCAGATGGATGACGCAATTGACAATTCATCCCTTTTCTTTTTCCTGTTTATGAGCCTTTCCCTATTCTTTGTACACTTTCACATATGAAGTTATTTGTAGGAGACTGAGATAGCATCTAAGAAAGCTCAAAACGAAGAAAGTTTAGTATGCAATTCGTCCTCTTTAATTATTATTCTTCTTTACTTGTTAAATGGACCTTTTCTGTTGTAGGAATACTTTCAGAAACTACGGATTGAAAGTGCAATGGGTTCATCAGAACCAACTCCCAAACAGGTAAGAATAATTTGCTGTTCCCTTCTTGTTCTGTGTTCTAGTCTTTGCATTTACTAAAAATAGAGGAGTTGTAAGTTTAACAGACTTTAACCACATTTTCAAAGAGATAAATAGATGAACTTAAACTGAAGATCTATAAGCAGTGCTGTATGTTCTCTTCACACCTAGTGGGCGAATGTGGACTTTGCAGGACAGCCGTAAGTGTGTGTCAAATAATGTGGTACAGTTTAAGTATCTTTGCTACGTACTGTTGAAAGTACTTATTCGCCACATTATTACTAGTTCTATATAATCATCTTATATCTTAGTCATACGAACCATCCCTTTGGACTTTTTTGGAATTTATAATAGGTAAGACTTGAAGGCTGGAGTTCACTTGTTTCGGTTTGATCTTATAGATTAAATACTTGGTAAAACATCATAATCACGCAATAATCTGCTGCTTCAGATTTTATAATGGCCACGAGTTTTAACTATAGCCAGTACAGACGCACACAGTAATACTGCCTGTAAGGACATTCTTGGAGCTCGGGGTAGCTCATTCAGTTGCTTTGTTCCCTTGTGGCAGATCGCATATCTTCAGAGTCTAGGATGCACTACAGTTCCTACATCCCGTCTCCATGCATCACGACTGATTGAGGAATATAAATCACTGTAGAAGAGATTGAGACTTGAAGAGAAACTTCCTTTAATTCGTGAGAGACTACAGCAATGAGCATCGGTAGCACCATCATCAGCAGGTTGGCAGGGAATCAAGGTTCCACGCCTACGGGTTATTAGAGTGCTGTTATCTCGAAGTTTTTTAGAGCCTTGTTAGAGTTTTACTTGTGGGGGTTTGGGAACTGTAG
>MU774325.1:29926-64879 GCA_026770625.1 Nicotiana glauca
GAAAATACTTTTATATATATATTTTCAAACCCCAGACTAGTGGAGATATTGACTAGAATAAAAAGCAAATTGAGATTTAGCATTACTCGTCCTCATGATGACTAGGATTTTCTCATACTAGTCTAAGCTGACTCTTTTTAAATAGGTGTAGTTCATTTACTGATGATGCTAAAAGTCCCGGGAAGGAATTATATCTGCTACTTAATCGAAGGGATCAATACGTGGATCATGTTCACTTGCCATAGCCATCCCAGTACAAAGACACGTTGGGCACATGACCTGCCAAAAATAGAAGCTCATCTTAGTAAAAAAACCAACACAGGAGATCTACATGATAACATTGGCTGTTGGTAAAAAAGTGATGTTTCCATTGTCCACGAAGGGCCAATCAAGAGGGGCTCTGGTATTAAGTGGCAAATGTAGAAGTCAAACCCCCCACCCCGGGTCATGTTTTCTTTCCATTTTCAAGGCATAAAAAGTCGAGCGCTGATGAAAGAGGTAAAGAAGCCAAACCTTAACCAAGCTCAATTTATAATCTAACTGACAGTGATGTCAATTGTTTAGAACAGTCCCCTACCCATTTCCCTCCTGGATGGCAATATTTTAATTTTTTTGACATGCTGCAAAGATATCCAGATCATATTGAATTGGAAGACCAAGTCACTTGAGAATTGGGCAGGAAAGTAAAGAAAGTTCAGTATACCCAGTATGATTGATTGTGTGACTGCAGAGAGTGGACAATTTGGAGCCAGTAAATTCGAAATGTTGCGTAACGCTTACCTTTCCTGCGCCTGAACAGTTGGGACACCTTTCAGTATTAGGTGGTGACAGAGGCTTGTCCGCTCCATTAAATGTTGAAACAGGCTCGATAAGAAAAAGAGCTCCAGTGCTAGAACATCGAGCACACGCAAGGTATCCTGCATATACATTTTCCAGCAGAAGCAATAATCATAAGAATCACCTGCATTCTAATTGAATGCACTAGACTTCTATTTAGTGTTATCCCCTTCAAAAAGCAAAAAGGAAATTCCTCCCATAATCCAAAGAGTTAAAACAAAGTTACTTCCAGAAATCCTAACTTTGCATTTTCCCAATTAGTAGCGTTTAATGGTAGCAAGAAAGTCGCAGCACTTTCTGTGATGGCTGAACTGCTTGAAGAAGTCAATTACAAATAACTTGAAAAATAAGTTAAATAGAAGAAGATGAAGAAGAAAAGGTCACCAGGAGCGTAGGACTTGAGTATGACAACATCGTGATCTCCGCAAAATGTTTTAGAAGTACTTCTAATAGGTCGAACCAATTTCCAAAGTAAATAGACCTTTAAGTCTCGAATTATTAACCAATTACATACCAGTTCCTAGACAGTACTTGCATCTCTTATGCTCCTGCTGTTTCACATTATTGATTTCAACAACCATCAATGCAGAGATCACCCCAACCGCACCCCCAGAGAATGATGCCACAATTGGATCAACCTGACTGCAAAGTACATTAAAGTAACTATGAATTTGTTGCAAACAGATAGACCCAGAAAAATACCCTATCAAAGAGTTAGATCTTTCAAGTATATGATATATAATAACCCAAATACTGAAATTTTGATAGTAGTACTTAAAATGACGAGTTAATTGACTTAATATCACTTTCTGTTTCAAAGTGATTAGCAAGTGTCATAACGTTCCACATCTATCCAACATAAATTAAAAAACTAGTGAGCAATGACTTGTACAGGGTTTCTCATTGTAGTTTCTCTTAGTAGTAGTCTTCTCTAATAATGGCTAATAATGGATCACTGAAGTTTAGTCCAGCATTTGCTTTGCTCCCAGAACTGCTGATCTTAATATCTTACATATGTCCTCCCTCAACAAACAGTAGAAGCAAAAATGAAGGAAGAAGAAGCTGCAGATATTGCATAATTACTTGATCCATCTCCTATTTGTCTCCTGTGTTGGAGAATGGTTTTCAAAGGATGCAACTCATGTTTTTTATTTATTTAGTTCTTTTTGTTTCTTTGCATAGGCGACTTGTATGAAAGAGTTCATAGAGAACTTCTGACTTCTTTTTGAGATAAGATGAGTTTCTCAATATTAGTGAATTACACACCAAAAGTTTGAGAAGCATTTAATGTGCTCCTGTGAAATTTTATTTGGACAATTATTGGAAAATTTTCGTTGGGAAAGTTTTGGGAGAAAAAAGTGTGTGCTAACATGTTTGTATAGCTTTTTTGTTTGTGAAGATTTTTGAGTTTTTCTTTTTAGAGTGGAGGAAGAAATTTTCCAATAAAAAACTTCCTCTTCCTGTTCTGCACTGGAAGTTATTTTAGGAAAAACTCAACAAGCACGTAATTTCTATCATAGATATTATCTACATATATCATAATTGCTTCCACGTACTATTACAACTCATTACTAAAAGAAAAAAGTCTTTGTAGGATAATTGTGGTTGTGAAAAGGGTGGCAAACTTGTTCAAAGTTGTGCATTGTGCTTATGAAGTAGGTACCTTGGCTAATCTGCTAAACCAACAGGAATACTATGTTTTGCACAAAATATAAGCACCTTTTAAATTGTCATTTTAGCATCCTATATTACGTGACTTTTAACTTTAGTGACCTAAATTCAACAACAGACACCTATACGAATTACTAGCAGTGAGAGAACACAACTTTTTCACCTATGGTTTTGGACCTTCTTTTTTTTTTTTTGATTTGCACCGGGTGTCCGAGTCTTTTAGAGCCCCGACTAATCCGGGGGTGCACAGGCCCTCGGCAAGGAGTTTCCCGCAAGTGCACCACGGTTAATTCAGGTTTTACCCAGTCCGATGACCCTCAGAATTTGTTTGCATGTCCGAGTCTTTTGGACCTTCTTTTTTTTTTTTTGATTTGCACCGGGTGTCCGAGTCTTTTAGAGCCCCGACTAATCCGGGGGTGCACAGGCCCTCGGCAAGGAGTTTCCCGCAAGTGCACCACGGTTAATTCAGGTTTTACCCAGTCCGATGACCCTCAGAAATTGTTTGCATGTCCGAGTCTTTTGGACCTTCTTTTTTGGTGAACCTAAGTGTTATGAAGCCATTGCTGTTGGTGTCAGAAGTGAGTATACTTCATTGCAAAGCAAACGCACATTATCATATGAGAAGCATATTATCTTGCTGGAAAGGACAGGGAATTGGAAAGAGGAAGACGACGACTTGGAAGACTGCCTCAAAATGCATCATGTGGATTCTATGGTTGGACTTTCAAAAGAATGCCACACTTAAGCTAGGAAATGGGAGAAGCATTAAATTTTGGACAGGTAAATGGCATGAAAATGGAAGACTGTTGAGTATCTTTCCCACCTTATTGAATATGTGCTTGAACAAAGAAGTCATGGTGGCTGATTGCTTTACAGACACATGATGGCTGATACAATTCAGAAGATATTCTCTTCCAATGACCGGGAGCTAGGTGAAATTACTCAATTTTTTTAATTTTTCTGCAACCTCTTTTCCTTGATGTTAACATAAAGGACTCACAAGTTTGGCTAACTAACACGAACGAATACTTAACAATGAAAAGTTACAACACCCTTTTCTTCTGAGGATGTAACAAAGAGTTACTACACCCTTCTATAGCAGCAAGAAGAGAACTGGGAATTCAATGGCTTTGGAAAATGCTTTGAAGAACAAGTGCACCCCGTAAAGCAGCCTGTTTTGGATGGATTAGCTGCAAAAGAGGCTTGTCTAACTCAAGTTGCTCTTCAAAAAAGAGGCCTATCTCTCTGCGGTAGATGCTTTTATGTGAAGCCTCATGGGAGACAAAGAATCATCTTCTACTTCACTGTGAATTCTCCTGGCCGATATAGTCATGTATGATTAGCATTTTGGAGTCAGTTGGGTGCTGCCTTAGGACGTGAAGCCTACTATCTTACTGAAAAGGACAGGATTTAAAAGAGGAAGGACTTGGAAGACTGCCCCAATATGCATCATTTGGACACATTGGTTGGATAGAAATAACAGATGCTGTGAAGGAAAGAAATTGGATTTATCTTTTGTACAATATTAAATTTTTTACAGATGCTATATTTATGGTGTAGGAGTAGTCTACTGGAAAATCGAATTCTTCTCTTGGAGTTTTAGGAGTCTAAAATGCTGTAAGTATAGCAATGAACTTGTTGGTATCTTTGTGCTTTTGAAGTACCTTCTTGGTACTAATTATCAATAAAGTACTTTACCTTGCACAAAAAAAATTGACTATATCATGAACATACCTCAGTTGCATTGGTAGATGCATGCTTTGGATGAAATCAGCATATGATGTGCCTCCCAATCCCAATTTCAGCTCCAACTACAGCAATAAATGAGCAGGATTTAGATGTTAAGAACAATAGGAGTTTGAACTGATTGTTAGCATCTGAGGATTTCTCAGAAATTAATCACAGTTTCACCTAAAGTCAATTGGCCAAATGATAACAATAATAAGAAAAATAAAAACATTAAAAGAAAAACTTACAGTAGGCGCTAGAAGTCCACCAAAAAGCATAATTCCGGCAATGAGTGAGAAACAGGTAGCATAATATTGCTTAAGATTTGCTGATGTCTGCAAAAAAAACATAAAAATGTCATTCAAAATACTGCATAGCATTCAATTGCAAAAGAAAAAGAAAGGATCTCCTTACTTTATGAGAACTGGAACTTTAGGTTATTATAAGAGTCTAATCACTACATAAACATTCTGCAACAGCCAAGAATACTTACAAGGGGAGGCAAAAAGGGAATAAATGATGGGAAATTAGGAAGCTCATTTTCTTGTTCATCCGTTAGTATCCCAAGCTCAGCACTTTTTAGCCTTTGTTGTATTCTTAGCCTGCGTACCTGCTCAAGTTTGAAGATACGAGGAATAACAATTTTGACACTGGAAGAATATGGACATCAATTATAGCAATCAAACCCTATGTATCTCAACTATAACAAGAAATAATGAGGACAACATTCAAAGGCATATTGTATTTCATACCAGCAAAAGTTAATAAGAAGATACTCTAAGGTTTTAGCAAAAGTGAAAATGAGAGTTAATCAACAAACCAGCTTCTCTGCTATACATGTCAATCCCCAAGGTCATAACTAGGGGGTGGCAAAATGGTTCAAAGAAAACAGTTATCCACCCATATTATCCATTAAAATATGGGTTGGATAATGAACTATTTAAAAACGGGTCAAATATGGATAAGAACCATATTATCCATTTAGAAAATGGATAACCAATGAGTAATCAATGAGTCTAACATTTATATTTGTAAAACCTCAAATTGGAGTTTCCTCAAGTTAGGGAGAGTAAGAATTGTGATCGTATACAGGAAGTCATAGATAATATGGGTAACCCATATTATCCACCGGTTAACCCGTTTTTTATCCGTATTAAATATGAGTCGGGTCGGATAATTGATTCGTTTTTTCATTACCCATTTTCGACCCGAACCATATCTGACCCGACCCGCCATTTTTTTATCCGTATTAAATATGTCAATTATAAACATTATGACTTGCCTCCTATTTCTCCAGTTGATAATATGAATTACGTTCGATCAATAATTATGATACAAAATCATAGAAAATATTTGCTATGTTCTATAGACTATAGTTTCTAATATAGAACTATAATTTGAAACATTAAATTGAATAAATAAATAATATAGGAAGAAAAACAGACCTCCTCCATATGCAAAAATATCTTGTTTCTCCGACTTCTAATATTATCTCGAATTTCTTGCAACTCCATTTTGGCAAAGTCCTCTACTGTCTCTGGCCCTTCTATTATACAAAACCTGCCAAAATAAATCCCCAAACCTCCAAAACTATCAGTAATAAGTCCCGTCAAAGCATCAGTAATATTCACAATAAATTGATTCCTGAAATTAGAAGATGAATTACCCGGGGGCAGTTTTATCGGAGGATTCAGAATCAAAAGAAGTAGTAAATGCAGAAGCATCAGCATCGGAGGCCATGGATCGCCATTTAATATTATTATTATTTCTAAGGTTCCTTCTATGTAGATATCTGGAAGTGGAAGGGCAAAACGGCGTCGTTGAGCAAGATAAACACAGTATCCTACCTGAACACACCATTTCTGAGACTCGATAAAAATCAGATCATGAATTATTTGTGATTGGCGAAGAGGGAGGTAATGGCCGGCTAGCTCATAGGAAGAAGCTGAGCAAAACAAAAGAGAGTATATGCTCTGTCCTGGTGGCCAGTGGTGGGTATTTTTTTGTTCGTTATACCCAAAAATCAGGTGCCAAATTGCAAAAACAAGGAAAAGAAATTATATAACACAAATTTGGGTGGTTATACGTGTCACTGGTTATTAATGGATGGATTAGATAATTTTTGTTTTTTGTTCTTTTCTGGATAATTTATGGCGAAAAATAGCTAGTTCTAACTCTTTCTCTTTTATTTTTGTTAGGGAAGGAAGTACACTACAATTTTTTCCTTAATGACACGCTCGGCAAAAGGACTTCTCTTTTCTTTCAGGAATACCTTAATCATCTCATTTTCAAAAAATATAGCTTTCTGAAAAAGAATTTCAAAAGCTTTTTTTTCATTAATAAAACTTGATCAAACATGGTTACCAAGACTAATCCTGGTACGCGATTGCACGTCTATCCCATATAATTAATATAAAATTTAAAAATTTATATCTTTTTGTACATGGATAGTAAAACGCTTTGAATCATGATTGCATTTATGAGAAAAGGATTGCACTTGGAAATCATAACAATTTGAATATTTAAGCTAAGAAAATAAAAGGAGAACGTAAGTTTAAGAACGGTAAATGTTTAGCTCAAAAAAATTAGCATATGCATAGGAAGTTAGAGAGCTTAAACATTGTAAAATAAAGAATTTAGATACATCTAGTTTAATAAATTCTTCGTCAATCTCAAGTCAAATTTAATGTTACAAAACTATTCCCTCCCTTCATTTTTACTTGGCACGTTTTACTTTTTACGCCCCTTAAGAAATAATAAATGAAGCGCATAATTTATCATGATACACATATTAATTGATACATATTTTATTGACTTTGAGAAAATAATTTGAAATGAGTAATAAATATTGTGGATATAATAGGGAGAAAAAATATTTTCTCTCGATATGTGTAAAATGATAAGTAAAAATAAAAATTTATTTTTAGTATACATGCCAAGTAAAAGTGAACTGAGAGACTAACTTTTACTATTAATATGGAAGGTATTATATAACTTTTAAGCACATAAATGTCCAATAATATTATGCGGTCATTTTGGTATTTCATAATTAACTTTTGATGTTCATGTTTATAATATAGTGTAGGGTCATGATTCGGTTTGGATCGGGTTTTCTCTAAAAAAGAACCAAACTAAGTAAGCGGTTCTTCAAATATTGGAGCCAAATCAAACCAAACCAATTAAGTCGGTTTTTTATTGATTAGGCGTATGCCGTTTTTTGTCGGCTTTTTGGATTTTTCGGTTATTTAACGGTTTCTCTTAAATATGAGACATACACCATCAAACACATATTCCGGCGTTTATATTTTCAACATACACTATCAAACCAATTGCTCTTTGAGAAATCTATCATTTACCAAGATATATTAATGATAATTGAACCAATTAGGACTCAATTAAAAATAGATTATTTTTAACATGAAATATATTCTTGTACTTAGCAAAAGAAAATTACCAATCAAACTAGAATGTAAGGCAACAAACTAGATTATTATAATAGCAAATAACTAGACTAAAAGTGCAAGCTATTAAAATGTAACATAACATTTTAGAAACTTGGCATCAAAATATACATATACATAGGTATAATTATAAATTTTAAATAGTTACTTCTACATTCGGTTTGATTCGATTTTTTTCGCTATTTTTTTAGTTAAAACCAAAGCTAAATCAAATTTGGTCGGTTTTTAAAATTCAAAAAAATCAATTCAAACAAAAAAATATCGATTTTTTTAGTCGGTTTGGTTTGATTTTTTGGATTTTTATAAATACCCCTAATATAGTGTATATATATATAGAGAGAGGGGAATTCAAAAGCAATGCCTTCACATCATAAATAACGAGTTCGAATTCAAATCATATCATGAATATTATTGTTCAATTACTTAGATTATTTTACTTTTAATTAATTAGTGAAAAATTGCTACCAATATTCTGTTTTCGTTAAAGTCAGAGTTGATTGGAAAAAAACGAACGACGGAATATATGAGTGGAGGTGCGGGTGGGAGTAACTGGGAGAGTGTCGTTTTCTTTAGTAGCTTCCTGTAAATGGAGAACTTTGCTTTCATTATACACACAACAGAAAAATAATACGAAAGGGGACAAATATGTCGATGTTAAGAAATTTAGTTCAAATTAACATTGTAAAACAAGAAGATAAATAAAATAAGGGAAGAAAAGATAACTTTCTTATTTCATTAAGTGTTTAAGTGTGTATAATGTGATGCTCAAATCCTCTATTTATAGGATGATATAGGTAATACAAAGGAATGCCATGAATATGGTATAAACTATTGAGAATATGGGGGAAGATCATGGAGGTGTGAGAGTTACATCTATAATGGTAAGAAGTCGTAGGAAGTTAATGGAGAAGAGTAGTGGGTGTTACTCCCTTAGGAATTATGGACATCCACTATAATTAAGTATGCCATAACACTCCCCCTTGGATGTCCAAAGATAATGTGCCTCGTTAAAACCTTACTAGAAAAAAAAAAACCGTGGAAAAAAATCCTAATGAAGGAAAAAGAGTACACGTATCTTATAATACGCATTACTTGCTGCCTCATTAAAAACCTTGACAAGAAAACCCAATGGGATAAAACCTTAGTTAAGGAAAAAAGAGTACAATACGTATTTGCCTCCCCCTGATGAAAATATCACTTTATTTGTCGGAGACGACGAATTTCAAGCTTAACAACTTCTCTAATATTGAGATCGGCAATGCCTTAGTGAATTGTTCCGCCAAATTATTACTTGACCGAATTTCTTGAACATCTATTTCATCATTCTGTTAAAGATCGTCTCTGCAAAGAAACTTTGGCTAAATGTGCTTTATTTTGTCTTCTTCAGTATATCGTTCTTTCAATTGAGCTATGCAAGCATCACCGTCTTCAATATTATTGGAATCTTCTTTCAAAAAAAATCACACATCTCATTCGTGTAGAGTCACTTAATTTATAAGATGTTAGTATCTTGGTATGAAGAACGAACTTCTTGTAATGCGCTGCATCTACATTACCAACAAAACTTTGACAATATTTGTTAGAATAAATAAAACTATCAATGATTCTCTTGTAATATATTAATAATTGCATGCCAGTGTCTCCATATCGAAATAAAGTTAAATCTTGCTAGTATAACGTTATACTAAATGTTTTAGCAAGAAACATAAGTGCACCCAGTGCACTTCGACACAAAAATAAATCATATATGTCATACATGGATGGCTGAAGCTTTATTTAACAAAATTTTCGAGAACCTCTATATGCTTCAAAATAGTTTAAATCCTTCAAGGATTTTCATTATATGCATATCAAGTTTTTCATGTATTTCCATATTAAAGTCTGAAAATAATTTCATCCACCACAGCAGAACTTGTCTCCATATAACTAATGTCAGGATATTTACGACAAATCGTGTGCCACAAGTAGTCTTTATGTCTATCGACTTGATTTTTCATTTCACTTTTTGCACAATGGACTATCCGTCCAATTTCATATTTTTCAGGTGAAGTGAATTTTTATTGTGTATTTTTCATTTGGTCAATCATTTATCTCTCCAAATTTCATGACAGATTTAAGCTCAAGATCCTCGTCAATATTAATAATATTGAGCGCTACATTATATCAACAATATCGTCAATGATCATTTTACACTGGTTCCATCATCACACAATAAAGACATAACTTATCAAGATCACACTATTTTCAGGTACCTGAGCCTCTTCCATGAGGTCTTATAGAGTGTTATGTCGTGGTGCTCTTCTAGAGCACTTGCCTCTTTATAATGACCATCTTGTTCATTTGCTCCACTCCTTCTTCAAGGAGTTTTATCTTTGGAACCAAAGTATCATAGACTCTGTCCATCATAAACTTTATTTTGGTTGGAGCATTAGCAACTGGAATATGACATTTTAGCTTTGGGTCAGAAGATGCCCCTGGCAATATTTTGCAAATGAATTATCACTTGAACTTCAAGTTCACATTTTCTTGTACGAGGATCTAGATGTACTCATAATAATTCATTCGACGTATCACTTTTTCAGCTGCCCATTTTCTCCCCCTAATATTGGGATCACCAACATATTTTCTAACCTTCTTTGGGAACCCATCATTGTGCATTGTGGTGGGATAATTAAATCATATCGCACATTCATATTTCTAGATGAAAGTTATTTGGTTCCTGAACCAATTTTGACAAGGAGAATTTTTCATAACTTGTTGCTAGATGCGTACAAGTGCTGTTGTATATTAAATAATACATCTCATACCAAATTTCTATTTGGAAGTTTTGTTCTTATAACCAATGGTTTAGCTATAATTGAAGGCATACAACTTCTGCTAAACCAACTTAGATTTAAACCAGCATTATCAAGATAAATCATCATAATTTATATTCTGGTATTGTGCTCTACTAATTTGAGCAATCAACCTTGCAAAATTCAAACTGCAAGTTGATAACAAACGCACATGTGACCATACAATAGATGCATCTATTGAAATCATATAATAGTAAATTGTCCACATGAAAGGTGATTGGGCCCATAAATCAGGGAATACAATCTCAACTACAGCTGGTATAGTAATCAATATCATGAGAACAAGTCGTATAGGAGAATTCTCGAAGAATCTCCTAATTCTTCAATATATGCCAATGTGAATTCTCAATCACTTTTCGCATCATAATTGAACTGGAATGGCCGATCGGTCATGCCAACTGATATTTATTTCACAAATATCTAATTTACTATGGCATGTGATTCTATCACCATGCTTATACTTCTGTACTACAAATAGAATAAAAGTCGGGTAACCTTTTAGATTTACCCAGTATGATTGTAGTAATATGAAGATATTCAATATTCCTTTCATTTATAGTCTTAATATGCCACTTTGGCTAATAAATTTGAAACTCAAAAAGTTTCTTTTGAGACTTACTATAATATCAATGTCAAGAATAATTTCATTCATCCAGAGTAACAAATTAGTTCTTCCGGAGCTCTTCATTGATTTTTCGTGGATCGGTAATGCCAACTAATTGAACCGAAATGACCGATCGGTCATGCCAACTGATATCTATTTCAGTAACATCTAATTTACTATGGCATGTGATTCTATCACCATGCTTATACTTCTATAGTACACATAGGATAAAAGTCGGGTAACCTTTTAGATTTACCCAGTATGATTATAGTAATATGAGGATATTCAATCTTTCTTTAATTTATAGTCTCAATATACCAACCACTTTGGCTAATATATTTGAAACCCAAAAAGTTTCTTTTGAGACTTACTACAATATCAATGTCAAGAACAATTTCATTCATCCGGAGTAACAAATTAATTCTTCCGGAGCTCTTCATTAATTTTTATACTACATGATCTTTTATCACACCATTCATATAGTGAATGTCTCCTTTACGGAGAAAATTATGTTATAATAATTATCATGGTCAAAATCAACATAAGCAAAATCATTTCTTGCTTTAAATTTGCCTCTAATAACCTTTTATAAGGCACAACAAAATATTTTTGGCGTACAACATGTACACGATCAGTGACATATTCATGTAACCACACAATAATATTCATTATCTTTCTCTCTCAAATCTTTCAATAGAGGTGAGTTGTAGTATTTATTCAACGATACGTAAGCACTTCCTTTTGCATAATTTATATCACATATATATTTTCACATTCACTTTCAGGAATGAGTTTGCATTTACAATGTTTATCACAAGTCGCTTTCTTTCAAAAAGGGATTATAATCGTCTGAACGCGCCTCATATTTACAAACCATATTGCTTTACTTTTTCTTCACCTTTGAAGGATTATGTTGAGAACCTTTATTGTTCTCATTGTTACAATTACCGTAATGATGACTATTATTATTGTCTTTTGCACGCTCATGTTCATTGGTCAACCACTTATCTTCATTTAGACTTATTATGCGCCGCTATCACATTCACTTCAAGAATGGAGAAAAACAAGTGGGACAAGCTTCATGCTTTTTCATAAAAAATACATTAATTTTCTTTAGTCATCAATATATCATCAATATTGTGCATTGGGACCCAAACCCAATTTCTTTCCCTCATAATGGTATGTTAGACCAAAATATGGTGGGACTCAAACCCAACTATTTTAATCATGGTGTGCCAGGACCCACACATGATGTCTTACTCTCATGATGTGTTGGGACTTGAACCCACCGTCTTATCCTTATATAACATTTATCACGAATTGTATCGTTTACTTCAGGGAATGGAACATAATTTTACATAGCCATAAATTCAAACTTTAGTAAGTTCAACATAGTAAACACTATCATAAAAAATAAGTGAATTAAAAATAATATTATCAATAAAACTTTGATCAAATATATACTTGTGTACTAATATACTATATGTAAACTAAGCAAAATCAAATGTTATCTTCATTTGTGGCCCGTGATTGAAAGACTAATTTGTTTCCTATTTTTTTATCACAAGCAGTGAAAATATTAATCTAGATGAATAATATAATTAAAAGAGATATATATGTAAAATTAAGAAAGTATGTAATGGATATTGCATTGAAGCCAGGAAGACAAGTAATCTTCAATATTAGTACCGGTAAGAAAATTTTCTAACCATTTTAAACAATTCAGAAAGTAAATTTCAATAAACAAATTATCTCACCGAAATTTTACATCAAACAACAGTGACAAAATACTGGGTAATTGGACTTAATTCTTATTGGTTAACATGTCTCAATAGCTATTAAGCTCAATATTAGCAATATCTTTTATGGACTAATAGAACTAATTACTGTATCAATATATTCCTTTGAACGTATGCTTGGCGAAGATTAAAAACAAAACATGTAGGCAATACACAAAATTTTATTGGGCAGAGATCTATGTAAAAAGAGAAAAATTTAACAATTATATTTTATTTTTAAACATATTAATCTGGTGGGTGGAGTCACGTTCTGTTTGATGAATTAAAACCATTAAGGTATCAACCAAATATTATGATTGGATTCCGCTTTATATATGAGACAAATAATCATTCGCATATGTATGGTTTGATAGAAGTGATCATTATCACAAATAAAACTTAAAAGTAGATGTCACATAAAAATGTATATTTTCAAAAACAAGCACCTTATTCCGAAGAAAAAAACACAACTTAAAAGAGTTAGCAAACCAAAAAGGGGATAAAGTAATATTGGAATATATCACATGATTTACTTCAATGAGCAGAACAATCAAACAGTCCAATCTCAAAGAGAAAATCAAATTTGATTCGAAGGCAACAATAGAGACTGACTCGTGTTGATAACATGTTAAGAAACTTAGTTTAAAGCAATAAAGTAAAACAAGAAGATAAGTAGAATAAGAGATAACTTTCTTATTTCATCAAGTGTTCAAGTGTGTACAATGTGATGCTCAAACCCTATATTTATAGGATGATATAGGTAATGCAAAGTGATGCCATGAATATGGTATTAACTATTGAGAACATGGGGAAAGATCATGGAGGTGCGGGAGTTAAATCTATAATAGTAAGAAGTAGTGGGAGATAAATGGAGAAGAGTAGTGGATGTTACTCCCTTAAGAGTTATGGACATCCACCATAATCAAGTATTTCATAACCGTCTATGTATTAACTGTGTATGATTTTTTGTCTTGTAGTTCTTTTATTTTGTTATTTATTCCCTCTTTGATAGAGTTTAAGTGATTTGATAGGAAATATTCTTTGTTCCATTCATTTCATCCATGTGTATTGCATGTTATACTTTCATTTGTATACGCTTATTATTTGTACTTTGTTATTTTTCACTTTTGTCCGTCATTTCACCTTTTTAAAATAAAAAAAGAAATTTGATTTCTTTTTCTTAGCCCTTGTAGTTTTATTTTTTCTTATATAGGATCATTGCGATTTTTTATTCAAATCGTAAAGAGTTAAAAATTATATTTTTCCGCACGATTTTCGGCCTTCATATCTTCTTTTTTTTTTTGGTTTAAAAGATAAATATATATTAATATTAAGCATTGCGTACAGAGGGTGGATGCCTATATTGCATCCTATTACATGCTAATGCACCAGTCGTGGGTGCCAAAGTATTATACAAACCAATATTAATACTACTAACAACTGCATCACTATTACAATACCCATTTATAGTATTATAGTTATCAGAGTGAGGCCTGAAGTGTTCCAAAATATGTCCTTGCACTGCACTCCTTTTTTGCTCAAAAACTGACCATGCAAAGTCTGGGCTGTCTTCCAAAATACGCACTACTGATTGAATGTCAAAATTACAGTCTGCCTTTGCTAGTTTATCTGTAACCCTATTCTGTTCTCTGTACGCATGCAGTACTATTGACTTACCTAACCAGTCCAGAAAGTATCTGCAGTCAGTAGTCAAATTATCAAATGAGGCATTGTTAGAATATAGAAGTGTTATAATATCTTGTGAATCCACTTTCACCTCCAGTGAAACAAGGTTATGTGAGTAAGCTGACTGGAGCCCCTGCAACAAAGCACGTAATTCAACTGAAGTTGATGAATCTCTTGGGACTGCTGCTGCAAATCCCAATATCCATTCAGCTTTTGAATTTCATATTAGTCCACCAATACTAGCCTTGTTTGCTGTATGTGCTCCATCAGTGTTTAGTTTATAGTAATATTCTTTAGGAGGTTTCCATTTTAGATTTTCTTGTCTCGTTTTAACACTTGTATGCTTCTTAGCTACTAGGTATGTAAATTCTACTGCTTGCTGAGTAGTTAATTTAGCAGAAGCCACAAACATAGTATGTTTGTAACAATCATTATTACGTGCTAACCAAATATCCCATAAGCTTAGAGGCAAGTATGTAGCTGGATTTATTTGGTAAGGAAAATGAAAATCCTTACAAGTTAAGAGGTCGTGTACCCAGTTAAAAGAGTTTGTGTAGTGCAATTTCTGATTAATGAAATCAAGAATACCCAAATCCTACTAAAATATTTTAGCGTTTGTGCAATCAAAGAATAAGTGCCTAATAGTTTCATCCTCTTGATGGCAGAATTGACAAGTAACATCTTGAATTAAATTAATATATCTAAGGTAGTCCTTGGTAGGTAGTTATTTTTTGTGAAGAAGCCAAACGAACCCTTTGATTTTAGGGTGTAAAGGAAGTCGTATTTTGTAAAACCATTAATTGATACATCATGTTGTGCTTCTAAGATACTGTACATTGATCTAGTTGTGAACCGACATGTAGGAGTTAAACCCCAGAATATGTTGTCAACCTTATTACTATGCTTGGATATATAAGTAGCTTGAATTATTTGAGTAATGTTAATGGAAAATTCAAAAAGAAATTTATTTCAATCCCATTCCTTATTATTAATTAAAGAGAAGATAGTAATATTCTGTTGGTCTAACGGTAACGGGCCATGAATTATTGATCTGATTGTTGTACTAGGCCCAACCCATGGGTCTTCCCAAAACTTAATATGAGTGCCTTTTCCTATATTCTATTTTATACCTAGTTGACATTGATGCCAGCCATTGATAACATTAGACCAAATTTATGAGTAAATATTTTATTAGGAGAAGCATTAAGATATTTGATAAGAAGGATGTTAGCCCACATAGCTTGTGGTGTCTTAAATAACCTCAAAGCTAGACTTGCTAGTAAAATATGTTTCTTTTAGTGTAATTTTTGAATTCCTAAGCCTTCTACTTCCTTTGGTCTGGTAATCTCATTCCATCTAACTAGGTGTAATTTTTTTTCTCTAAAGTAGTACCCCATAAGAAATCCCGTTGATATTGATCCATTTTATTAATTATGTGGGCCGGAATGTGGATGTACTGCATGATATAATTTTGTAACTGGTTTAGAGTAGATTTTATTAAGGTGGCTCTTCCTGCTAATGTCACAAACCTAGATTTCTATCCTGCTAGTTTATTTTTGAATTATCAAGGAGGAATTGGAAATATATATTTTCGGGTCTTGCTTGGAACATAGAAAATCCCAAATATTTACCAAAAGGTTCCTTCTTTAATGTTAAAGGAAGTAATAAGAAAATCTTTATCATAGGAGCTACAATTTTTAGAGAAGAAGAGTTTTGAATTTTCAAAATTGATTTTTTGCCCAAAATATTTGGAAAAATTATTTAAAACATCAATGATTGCATGACAGCTTTTAGCGGTAATCTTAGAGAATAATATAATATCATCTGCGAAGAAGAGGTGAGATAGAAGTGGACCTTTGTTAGACAGTCGAATTGGTTGCCATTTTAAATAGTCAACTGATCGGGAAATACTTCATGAAAATAATTTCATGCACATAATAAACAAGTAGGGTGACAGTGGATCGCCTTGACGAATACCTCTTGTAGGTGTAAAGTACTGGATTTTTGAACCGTTAATATGGAGATTGAAGTGGTTGTAACAAGACATGATTAAGCAAATCATAGAGGGGGTATATTAAAATAAAACAATGCACTTCTTATAAAAGACCATTCTAGCCTGTCAAATGCTTTTTCTAAATCAAGTTTTAATAACATTGAAGGATATTTGCCTTTCATTTTAGCAAGGTAATTTAATGATTCTTGTACTATTATAGCATTATCACAAGCTCTTTTGCCTTGTTGGAAACTAGTTTGTGTAGGTCCTATAATTTTGCTAATAATTGGCTTAAGTCTATTAATTATTATCTTAGTAATAAGCTTATAAACAGTATTGCAAAGGTTAATAGGTCTAAATTGATAAATTTTTATAGGATGCTTTACCTTAGGGACAAGACATATAAGGGTTTTATTAAGTTTAGGAGGTATAATTTTTTTAGCAAAAAATAACATAACAAAATGAACTAACTTTATCACCTACATCGGTCCAGTATTTTTGGTAGAAAAATGGGTGTAACCCATATGGTCCTGGGGCTTTGTAGACCTTAAAACTGTTTAATGTAGATAGAATCTCATCTTGATGAAGAGGTGTATCAAGACTAAGAATATTATCAGAACAGATCCCGCAATTGTATGTATTCACTATCACTTTTTCCGAAATTAATTGATCAGTTTGAAAGCGGTCATTGAAATAATTATTAATTAAACCATGTATTTCATTAGTGGTAGATACTCAGTTACCTACATTATCTTGTAAAGCGTTAATTCTATTTCTACAATATTTGTGGAGTGTGGAGAGATGATAGAACTTAGTATTCGCATCCCCTTCATTTAACCAATTTATACGTAATTTTACTTGTCAAAATTCCTCTTCTATACGAAGAATGTGACTATATTCCAAGGTCAATTGTGTTTCCCAATTTTGTAAGAAAATACTAATAGGATAATGGATGGAGGATTGTAACCATGTCAATATAGCAAGAAGCTTTCTTTTTTTTTTGTTGGAAAATATTACCAAAAGTATTTTGATTCCAACGTGTGACCACTATCTTAAAGTTATCAGTAGTAGCTAGTAAGGGCATATTATTCGACCAAGTTGTATGAACAAGTTGTTGAAATTATGGGTGAGATGCCCACATCGTCTCAAATCTAAATATCCTATTTTGTGTAGGTTGAGGAGGTTCTAAGTTAATTAATAAAGGACAATGATCTGAGTGAGTACGAGAAAGGTGCGTCACAATTGTATTTGGATATAAGTTTAACCAATCATAATTAGCTAAAAAACGATCGAGCCTCTCTAATATCGTATGACCATTCCTTTGTTTGTTAGTTCATGTAAAGCGACTACCTTGATAACCTAAATCAATAAGGCTACAGTAATGCATGTAGTTAGCAAATTTATCAGCCCTAATATTATTCATAAGGAGACCTCCAAATTTTTCCCTAGATTCTAGTATTTTATTAAAGTTTCCCCTATTAGCCAAGGCATAGCAGTATTATCATGCAGGTTAACTAAGTTATTCCAAAGAATATCACGTAGTTGGTAATGTCGACTAGCATATATGGCAGACAATATCCAAGGAGGTTTTGTGGGACTAACTTGGACCATGCAGTGTTATTTCCTGATTAGAGATTCTCATTGCTATGACATTAACATGATTAGCATTCCACAACACCACTAAACCACCTATGAGACTATTTGTAGAAGCTTGTGCCATATTTCTAAAATTAAATTCCCCACGCAAGCTTGTATGATCTTGCATGTGGGTTTCAAGTAAGATAGCAAGAGTGGGTCAATCATTATCTAGTAGAGACCTAAAGTACCTCCTGAATTCTGGATTATGAGAGCCCCTACAGTTCTAGAGTAAGAAATTCATGTATGAATTAGGGTTTCTGGATTGGGTCATAGGAGCCTGAGTCATTGGATGGACAACTGAGGATGTAATCAGATCCAGGCTCAGTGAAAGTTGAAGAAGCATCAGAATGATCATCATAGCATATTTCCCCAACCTCTGGATTGGTGGTTTGATGAAAATTGAGACTGCATGTTACCATTTCCGGTGGACACTTTAGAATGAATTTTTTTCGAACTGTTCTTTGAGGTTGTAAAATTGGATCCCTTTTAACCACCAATTCGTGTCTCCCTCATCTCTGCAAGAATTGCTATCAGTTCCTCTTTTGTATCTCTATCTAGTTCTTGTGGAGATGGAGGAGGTGATTGACTGGACTGTTTGGTGGGGCGAGACTCTCTATAGGACTCAGTGGGCTTGAATATGGGGAGAGTGGATTGAATGAGTCAAGTGGATGGAACCAAGGTGCATAAACCTGACCCATATGATAAAGTGGGTAAAAGGGTAGTAGACTGACCGTTTGGTCCCATGTCGGACTCATCTGGGCCATTTGATATGGCCATGGCTGATGAGTGGAGCTTGAAGCCTGGTGTTTCATTGGAAGAGGAGTCTGGGTCGTGTACCATTGATTTTGATTGTAAGCTTGCATTCCCAACCTCATTCTTTCTATCACTATTTCTGCTAAATAAGTCGGATCTTTTATTAGAAACACCACCTCTTGGTTGTTGAGTTGCAGAGTGAATATTAGAGAAAATCCTTGCAGTCCCATTTCCAACCAAGATTGGAGATGAAGGTCTGTGGACATGAGCTGAGATGTGTATATTAGAGGTGATGGACTTTGAGGCAGTTGAGGACCTACCATTGTGAGACGAGGAAGATGAAAAAACTGATTGTGGTTTGTATATTTGCCCTCAGAAACTGACTCTGGCTCATGCCTATGAAGGTTCGTCTCTGCATTGAGAATAGAATTTGGTAATTGTTGTGGTTCAGTAGTTAGATCCGTATTAGGTTTGGGTGTTTGAATTGAGGTAGGGTAAATATTAGGAAGCAAAGAAAATAAGGTAGTGGGTTCTTCATGATGATGTTCACATGGGAACTCATCATGTTGTTTGCATGGGTTTTGAGGAAGCTTAGGATCAGAAGTAAGTGATTTTGCTGTAGCATGCATGACTGTTACTGCTTTGTTCTGAGTTGGATCTAACATGTCTAGAATATGAGGGGTCCTTCTTAGTTGTTTGAACTTAATTGGTTTGAGGATGTAAGTAGATGGCTACTGATCACGACCAACTATGCCTTATAAAAAGGACACGTGGACGTTGCAAATATAATCTGAGTATTTCGCCCAGAGTCGAACCCACAAGGAATTAACCTATCAATTACTCTCATTAGACTTACGAAATTCTACGTAATCAACTTCCCACACGTTTTGAATAACAATTGAGGATGTTTCTACTAACTAAGACTGATTGTAATTAAGCAAATAAAGACTAACTATGATTAGGTTGTAAACAATTAAGAGAAGGATCTAAGGTTATGATTTCCCCTATTGATGGAATCCCTTCCGGTTATGTTTCACATAGATTCGCTTAATCATCTCTATCAATCATGAGCACTATTATTACCGTAAATCTCTCCCGAGTAATCACGACAATTTACTAGATGCACTCTCCCGAGTTACGCTAGCTAGCTTTGTTTATTACAACTCACTTTAGATTGCACCCAAGGCTTTGTTATCCCCAATCCCGCCTTTAAACCCTCGGTTATTGATCCCTCATATACTTTGGGAGTAGTATTCTTCAATAATTACCTAAATATGCACTCTCTCCTGAGTTATGCACACTAAATAGGCACAAATAATTGAGGATCCTATCATTAACTACAACAAGAACACAGTTGAACTAATAGAGATTAAATTGGGCAAACTATATTAACATAACAAGAAGTTCATCCTTCAATAGGTTCCATCAAAACCCTAGATTAAGTAATTAGCTACTCATAACAAAACAAGATAAAATTACTAAATTGTTCATAATGTGCAATTGAAATAATAAAGAAAAGATAGAAAAACTCTAATGGTTGGTTGTTCTTCTCACACTTGTTCTTGCCTCCATAATAGTTTAAAAACAAGCTTAAAACTTTCTTGGGCGAGCTTCTTGAGTTTATAAGGGTTTGGAATAAGTTTTCCATGATTTACACTTTGGTCCCAAAAGTTCTGGGCAGATGCACAGTTCACCGCGGCCGCGTTAAAACACGGCGTGACCGCTTCAAAATGCGGCGCAATCGCGGTGAGAGACAATCATTCTGCCTTGCTTCATTAGCCGACCGCGTTCCAGTCGCGGTCGACCATTGTCGCAGTGCTCAAGCCCATCCCTCTTTTTTTCTTCTTTCCGCTTGGGTGCTTCTTGATTGACTTTTTTCCCCACATTATTGACTCCAAAACACTTCATAGTTCTTCCTAACTTGGATTAGTCCCTGTGAAGCAAAATAACACCAATTAGATGATTTTATAATCATTTAGCCTTTCAAACAACAATAAAGCATGGTACATTTAGGGTGTAAATATTGTCTAGATAGCCTATTATCAACACCCCACATTTAAATCATTGCTAGTCCTCGAGCAATCCACCACACTCTATCAAAGTTCCTTCCCCAAGCTTTTCCTTTAACGTATCACACCAAGAACAATTTACCAAAGTTGCACCTAGTAGTGAATAACCTTTGCCTCAAAAGTTGAATCTCACGTGCCGTGCAATATTTATACTTACTCAAACTACTCTATACAGATGTCAAGACTTACCTTTCCTTCATGAATCACATGCCCTCACGTCAGTAGTTCCACAAATAATATTATTAAGAACAATTAGGAACTCAGATGGACAAAATTTGCTCACTCTCAAAAAGAACATTCACATGCCACAAAGATGCACCATAGGCTTGCTCGTAATGTACTACTCTACTAATCGAGCCTATTCAGTCTAAGATCAATTAGGACTTCACTTGGTTGTAATGTAGGCTAAGGGATGGGTAGGATATATTTGGATATAGTGACTAACCTCCCTAAGCACTTTTAATACAATCACATTAACCTCCAAAATCATACTTATGTCAACCAGACGTTCCACCATATTTTTATTTATAACATCCTATTTCTTTAGGTGCATTTGTATCAAGCCACCACTTATCAACTACTACATTTATTCATTCTTTTTTTTTTCTTTTAAGTAGTGCTTCTTCTTTTACTTTTCAAAAAACTGCACCTTTTCTCTATTTCATTGGTTCCACTCAAAAACCAAACCACCACCCCACACTTTAGCTTTTGCATATTTCAAGGCCATTCAAGTGCTCATGGGAGGTAAAAGGGGTTCAAACAGATAGCTATTTAAACAATTGAGTAAGGTTCGCAATGTGGTTGCCAAAGAAACAGGCTTATAGGCTCAACGGGGTTAACTACGATGTATTACATTTAGGTGGGTCTACTTTATATATCTAGATTAATAAAGAAATGCCTATGTTTCGCTTTGCAGACACACAGGGCAAGTTCTAGGCATCAAATGTAAAGCATAGAATACAGTACAACTCATACACACATGGCACATGACTCACTCCGGATTAGTTTATCAAGACACACTCTTTTAAGTGTTCAAGTTAGTTACAAACATACAAATTTAAGGCACTTTAGCAAGAGTCAACCACTGAGACTAAGCGTTACACTCTAGTGTCTACTGTATTCAGGTGTATTAACGCCAAGGGTTTCTCTTTTCATTTCAGCTCGTAGCCCATCAATACTAACTAAAAACTAAAAACAAAATAAACAAAAAACTACCTACACCCGGTTCAAGCTAAACCCTTGGAAAAGAACCGTGACCCAAAGAAAAACTAAGGGGGAGTTACTACACTACCTAAAGTAAAATAATCTTTTTGGTATTTTCTCTAGACTAACTTCCCTCAAGAAACTGTCTAAAATATCCGTCATCAGGAAGAGTCTGTATATTCCTTCTTTTTTTTGTTCGACTAATGTCCCTTAAGAGACCTGTCTAAAGGTGTCCGCCTTCGGGCCAAGTCGAAGTAACTAACATGACCCTTACAATACCAACCAATAAAAAAGAAAGCAACATCATACAAAGTTATATAATCTTTTTACAACAACAACCATCCCCCCACCCCATACTTAAAATTTTGGCATATCCCCATGTCAACAAATATAAAGCAAAGTAAGGTAAGGGGACTTCCCTGAAGCTCAATCCTGATCAGAGACGATGCCAGGATCAAGGTGACATGCTCATCCTAGCGCTCGAAGCCATCCCATTATCTTGTTCTCTGACTTGGCTTGTTAAGTGGTCAGAGTGTCAACTCTGGTGCCCAGGTCAATGACAGAAGTGCGGAGACCAACCATTTCTTGCTCCAGGGCTGTCAGGTGGGTGCTTTGGTAGGCCTGTGATGGGCCCCCTTTATCATTTCTCGGAGGTGGTAGCACAAGAGCAACCTCAGCAGCTTTGTCAGCTTCATCATCATCCTCAACCATCATTACCGGCTCTCTCCCAATTGTGATTTTGCTAGCCCGGGATAGGGTTTTCTATGACAGTTTCCCATCAACTTTGGGGTTTTCAAGGACTCTAGAAACACGGCATAGCTTGGTAACAAGAGAAGGGAAGTAAACACCTTTGAGTACCTCAGGTGAGCGAATGAACATCTCATCACGGAGGAGCTTGGCGACATCAAAATCCTGGTGGGTCATAAGACTATAGATAGCCGCTGCCCGTGGCCCATTGACATCGGTCGTGTTGCTAGAGGGAAGCAAGCGGATGTTGATAATGGTGAGCTGTCACGACTCCAGTTCGCCGTCCGTGAACATGTCGTGATGGCACCTAGTCCCTATAACTAGGTAAGCCTAACAATGCGGAAAAACAACATAACTTGCGGAATAATTTATTTAAAACTGAACAACTAAAACAAAACTATATAAAAATGCCACTCGACATATACCACTCAATAATGCGGAAGTCTACCATATCACCCCAAAACCCGAAAACTCATGGGAACACAAGCTAACAGAAAGTAATACATGGCTCTAACTCCAGAATGTCTCAAGCAAAAGTACAAAAAGAAGGCTAAATACTACAGATAGAGTAAAGAAGGAGACTCTTCGGTCTGCGGACGCTGCAGAAGTACCTCAAAGTCTCCGTAGCTCTCCCTACCTCAAGGATAGTACGCCTGAGATGAAGTACCTGGATCTGCACATGAAAAACATACGCAGAAGGGGCATGAGTACACCACATCGGTACTCAGTAAGTGCCAAGCCTAACCTCGGTTGGGTAGTGACGAGGAAGGTCAGGGCCCTACTGAGATAAAACAAAATAAATGATAGGATAAGGAAGAACAGTATAGATAAAGTCTACAACGAGAATCTAAACAGGATAAATAAGGAATGCAGTACTAGAAGGCAGAAACAAGACAATATAAGGAAATGCTGCTCATAATAGGAATGATAACCGGGGATCTCTTGGTATCCCGAGGATCTCTTTGTTTCCTCACCGTATACACGAGGGATCTCTTGGTATCCTCAATAGCAATTCGGGGATCTCTTGGTATCCTCAATAGCAAATTCGGGGATCTCTTGGTATCCTCAATAGCAAATTCGGGGATCTGTTGATATCCCAAGGATCTCTTGGTATCCTCAATAATGTGTGTGTATATATATACATGTGCTATATATATATATACATGTGCCGGGGATCTCTTAGTATCCCGCACTCTGAGTCTAGAACATATCACGTGCAGGGGATCTCCCGAGATGCCGTCCCGTAGTCCTAAATTTAAAACATACAATAACAGCTCAAACAACAAGAAAAGTGCTAAACTCGGAACAAGCAATAGTAAATTCTAGCCTAACATGCTTCACAGAGTACAAACAAAGCTAGTTTAAGCAAATAGGCAAGTACGTCAACTAAACATGCTTCTCTAAGCTAACGCAGGAAAAGCTTACAATTAAGATAAAACAGATAAGCAAGAAAACTCAATTGAAATACTTCAAGTAGAAATAGATTTTTCAACAATTAGCTCAAGTACGCGCTGTCACCTCACGTACGAGGTATTCAAATATCAAATATCATGTCCTAAGGGGAAAAGGCCCCCCACACAAGGTTAGACCTCGAACCGGCACCAAAAATCAACTAAAAACCACGCCTTTTGCCACTAGTATCCAACTCCAAATGTCCCAAATCTATTCAATTCAATTACATATCATAAATAACATCTCAAGCAGCTGATTCTACTATTTAATTTAAAGCTAAGGCGCGAAATTAGGTAAAATAACCAAAATGCCCCTCAGGCCAATGTCTCGGAACCGGATAATTTTCATATTTTTAGAACTATCTTACTCTCACGAGTCTATACATAACAAGAACATTGAAATCAGAGTCCAAATGACCCCTCAAATCCTCCATTAAAGGTCTAAGAACTTTCCCCCAATTTCTACCAAAATTTCGAAATTAACTAAAGATTTATGCAATACAACTAGAAAGGATTAAAGAAACGTTATCCAATGATTTTCTCTTCAAAACCCTCTCAAAATCACCCTCTCCCGAGCTACAATTTGATTTTCCAACTTTTGAAACTAAACCCTCGAATTTGTTATTTCATTACAGTGGTTTCCGCATTTACGGTCAAATTCTCGCTTCTGCGACATCCGCTTTTGCGGTCAACCCTCCGCTTCTGCGGAAATTCACTTACGTCCAGAATCCGCATCTACGGTCAAAATATCGCATCTGTGGCTTCCGCTTCTGCAGACCAAGCTCCACTCCTGCGGAATTTCTCTAAGGGCAAGACTCCTCTTCTGCGATACCATTGCCGCATCTGCAATACCGCAGATGCGGCTCCTTGTCCACTTCTGCGGAAATAGCTCCCTAACCAATTTTTGTACCTGCGACCTCCACTTCCGCATCTGCGAGACCGCTTCTGCGGTCCCAGATCTGCAGAAACGAAAATGCTAGAAGCAGCAAAAATTCTGCAATTTCACAAGTCCAAAACTTTCCCGTTAACCATCCGAAATCACCTCGAGGCCCCCGGACCTCAAACAAAAACAGCAACACCTCCTATAACATCATTCAAACTTGTTCCAATCATTAAAACACCTCAAACAACACCGAAACCATCAAATTACATCGAATTCAAGCCTAAGTTCTTCTAAAACTTTAGAAACACGCATTCGATCAAAAACTCAACCAAATCACCTCCGAATGACCTGAAATTTTACAAGCACATCCCAAATCACTTAACGAAGCTACAACAACTCTCGGAATTTCATTACGACCCTTGGATCAAAATCTCACTATCGGATCGGAAACTTCAAAAACTCAAACTTCGGCATTTCAAGCCTAAATCAGCTACGGAGCTCCAAAACACATGCCGAACACGTTCCCAACCCCAAAATCACCTAACGGAGCTAACAGAACCATCAGATTTCCATTTTGAGGCCGTTTTCACCCTATTCTGACTATGGAAAACTTTTTAACACGTTAGCTCTCATTTAGGGACTAAGTGTCCCAAAACTCTCCGAAATTCAAAACCGAACATCCCGGTAATTCAAATTAGCATAAATAGACTTGGGGAAAATAGTAGATAGGGGATCAGGGTGTTAATTCTTAAGACGACCGGCCGGGTCATCACATCCTCCTACACTTAAACATTCGTTCGTCCTCGAACGAGCATAGAGAACATACCTGAAGTAGTGAAAAGATGAGGGTAACTGCTGCGCATATCCTGCTCAGTCTCCCAGGTCGCCTCCTCAGCCGGCTGACCCCGCCACTGAAACTTTACCGAAGCAATATTCTTTGACCTCAACTTTCTGTTATGTCTATCCAATATAGCCCCTGGCTCCTCAACATAGGATAGATCTTTGTCCAACTGGACCGAACTGAAATCCAATACGTGCGACGGGTCACCGTGATATCTCCGGAGCATCGAAACAAGAAATACCGGATGAACCCGGGCCAAACTGGGAGGCAAGGCAAGCTCATAAGTAACCTCCCCAACTCACCTCAAAATCTCAAAAGGGCCAATAAACCTCGGACTCAACTTCCCTTCCTTCCCAAACCTCATGACGCCTTTCATAGGCGAAACCCGAAGCAGAACCTGCTCACCAACCATATATGAAACATCACAAACCTTCCTGTTCGCGTAGCTTTTCTGTCTGGACTGGGTTGTACGAAGCCTATTCTGAATAATCTTAACCTTCTCCAATGCGTCCTGAACCAACTCTGTGCCAATAGCCTGGCCTCACCCGGCTCAAACCAACCGACCGAAGATCTACACCTCCTACCGTATAAAGCCTCATACGGTGCCATCTGAATGTTGGACTGATAACTATTGTTGTAAGCAAACTCCACCGATGGCAAAAAAACTGATCCCAAGACCCTCCCAACTCAATCACACACGCACGGAGCATATCCTCAAGAATCTGAATAGTGCGCTCGGACTGTCCGTCCTTCTGAGGGTGAAATGCTGTGCTCAACTCCACCCGAGTACCTAGCTCTTGCAGCACGGCTCTCCAGAACCACAATGTTAACTGAGTACCTTTGTCAAAAATAATAGAAACTGGGATACCATGCAGACAGACAATCTCCCGGATATAAATCTCCACCAACTGCTCTAATGAATAAGTGGTGCACACAGAAATGAAATGAGCGGACTTTGTCAGCCAATCCATAATGACCCAAATGGAATCAAACTTCTTCAAGGTCCGTGGGAGTCCCGTTACAAAATCCATGGTGATGCGCTCCCATCTCCACTCTGGAATCTCTATCTGCAGAAGCAACCCATCCGGTCGCTGGTGCTCATACTTCACCTGCTGGCAGTTGAGGCATCTAGACACATAACCAACTACTATATCTTTCTTCATCCACCTCCACCAATAGTGCTGCCTTAAGTCCTGATACATCTTCGTGGCACCCAGATGTATGGAATACCGCAAACTATGGGCCTCTGCTAAAATCAACTCTCGAAGCTCATCAACATTGGGCACACAAATTTGGCCCTGCATCCTCAATACCACGTCATCTCCGATGGTCACATCTATGGCATCACCACGCTAAACCTTGTCCTTAAGGACAATTAAATGAGGGTCATCATACTGCCGCTCCCTGATACGATCAAATAAGGAAGACCGGGAAACCACACAAGCTAGAACCCGACTGGGCTCCGAAAGATCCAATCTCATAAACTGGCTGGCTAAGGCCTGCACATCCATCGCCATAGGCCTCTCTGAAGCTGGTAAATATGCCAAACTCCCCAAACTCTCCGCCCGGCGACTCAAGGCATCTGCCACCACATTGGCGTTGCCCGGGTGATACAGAATAGTAATATCATAATCCTTCAGCAACTCTAACCACCTCCTCTGACGCATATTTAAATCTTTCTGCTTGAACAAGTGCTGCAAACTCCGATGGTCAGTATAGATCTCATAGGGCACACCGTACAAATAATGATGCCAGATCTTCAAGGCATGGCTAGCTCAAGGTCGTGGACATGGTAATTCTTCTCATGTATCTCCAACTGTCTGGATGCGTAGGCAATCACCCTACCGTCCTGCATTAACATCGCTTCGAGGCCAACTCTCGAGGTATCACAATAGACAGGATAAGACCCTGAACTGGTAGGCAATATCAAAATTGGGGCTGTAGTCAAAGCTGTCTTGAGCTTCTAAAAGCTCAACTCACGTTCCTTTGTCCACTAAAATGAGGCACCCTTTTGGGTCAATCTAGTCATAGGGGCCGCAATCGATGAAAATCCCTCCACAAATCGACGGTAGTAGCCCGCCAAGCCAAGGAAACTACGAACCTCTGTAGATGAGGACGACCTGTGCCAACTCTGTACGGCTTCTACCTTCCCCAGATCCATACGAATGCCCTCACTCGAAATCACGTGGCCTAAGAATGCCACAAAACTCAACCAAAACTCACATTTGAGAGCTTTGCATGTAACTTCTTCTCTCTCTGGGTCTGAAGCATTATCCTCAGGTGTTGCTCATGATTTTCCCGACTCCGGGAGTATACAAGAATATCATCTATGAAAACAATGATGAACGAGTTGAGATATGGCCTGAACACACTGTGCATAAAATGCATAAAAGCTATTGGGGCATTGGTCAGCCCCAATGACATAACAAGGAACTCGTAATGGCCATACCGAGTCCTGAAAGCAGTCTTCGAGATATCTAGCTCCCGGATCTTCAACTGATGGTAACCTGAGCACAAATCAATCTAAGAAAACACCTGGGCGCCCTGAAACTGGTCAAATAGATCATCAATACGAGGCAAAGGATAACGGTTCCTCACTGTAACCTTGTTCAACTGGCGATAATCGATACACATACGCATAGAACCATCATTATTCTTCACAAAAAAAACAGGGGCACCCCACGGTGAAACACTGGGTCGAATAAAACCCTTATCAAGCAATTCCTGCAACTGATCCTTCAACTGCTTCAACTCAGAAGGAGCCATACGATACAGAGGAATGGAAATGGGCTGAGTGCCCGGCAACAGATCAATGCTAAAATCAATGTCTCTATCAGGTAGCATGCCCGAAAGATCAGCTGGAAACACATCGGGATAATCCCGTACCACTGGAACTGAATCAACATAAGGGGTATTAACACTGATATCTCTCACATAAGCTAAATACGCTGCACACCCCTTTTCAACCATACATTGAGATTTACGAAAAGAGATAGCTCTACTGGGAGTGTGATCTAAAGTACCACTTCACTAAATACGCAAAATACCTGGCATAGCCAGCGTCACGGTCTTGGCATGACAATCAAGAATAGCATGATGGGGCGACAACCAGTCCATGCCCAAAATAATATCAAAATCAATCTTACGGAATAACAATATATCTGCTCTGGTCTCAAAACCATGAATAGTAACCAAACATGACTGATAAATACGGTCTACAACAAGAGAATCCCCCATAGGAGTAGAAACATAAATAAGGAAACTCAAGGAAATCCCGAGGTACACCCAAATGCGGAGCAAAATAAGAAGACACATAAAAACAAGTGGAGCCTAGATCGAATAGAATCGGTACACCTCTATAACAAACCATGACAATACCTGTGATGACAGAATCGGAGGCAACAACCTTGGTACGGGTAGGTGGGGTAGCAACTGGGGCTGTAACCATAGCTTGAGAACTCTGCGGGGCGCGTTGTGGCGGAGGAGTCTATGGAGGTGCACTCATCCTAAGTATAGGGCAATCCCTCACTACGTGGCGTGTGTAACTACACTCAAAACAAGTTCTAGGAGGACGTGGCAGTGGGAACTGCGTGGTACGGGTACTCCAAGACCCCTGAACACCTGAAACTCTGAGATGCAAACTGAGCTGGCTCACCTACAAAACCTCTACCATGACGCACCCTACCTCCAAAATAAGGACCAGTATGTCTCCTCATTCTACGAGGTCTACTCACTCCTCTATACTCTTCCTCCTGACCTTGTCTGTCCTCTCTCTTCTGAACCCACCTGTCCTCTACTCTACGAGATGTCCTCACCACCCCTTGAACTGGGACCACAGGTTATGTCGCCATGGCACCTGGAACCTGACCAATTGAGACTCGCTGCTCTGGAGTGGGGGCGATGGGAGTCTGGCTTCCTCCCCGGTTCTGTGAAGTAGTCGGTATAACCTGAATCAATCCCTCATGAATCAACGTACCAAACATGCTCAGGAACCGCGCCAGAGTGTCTTGAAGAGCTGGAGTAGTAGTAGCTATAGTGGCGTGTCAGGTGCTTGGGCTCCGACTGGATTTGCTGGTGGTGCCTCGGCGATAGCTTGCGCAGGTTCTCTGGCTGCACCATGTGTGCGTCCTCGACCTCTACCTCGACCCCGGCCTTAGACGGCTGTAGTAGGGGGCGCGGGTGCCTGATCATCTCGAGTAGCACGTGTCCTCACCATCTGTGAGAGAATAGAAGGCAAAAGTTTAGGACTAGTGATGTCAAAAGTATCGCACAACAGGGAATCAAATGAAGTAAAATTCTTTTCCTAACGGCTACATAGCCTCTCGTAGATAAGTACAGACGTCTACATACCGATCAGCGAGACTCTAATAAACCGGCTTGTGTTCCGTGACTCCTATGAACCTAGAGCTCTGATACCAACTTGTCACGACCCAGTTCGCCCTCCGTGAACATGTCGTGATGGAACCTAGTCCCTTTAACTAGGTAAGCCTAACAATGCGGAAAACCAACATAACTTGCGCAATAATTTATTTAAAACTGAACAACTAAAAGAAAACTGTATAAAAATGCCAGTCGGCATATACCACTCAATAATGCGGAAGTCTACCATATCACTCCAAAACCCGAAAACTCATGGGAACACAAGCTAACAGAAAGTAATACACGGCTCTAACTCCAGAATGTCTAAAGCAAAAGTACGAAAAGAAGGCTAAATACTATAGATAGAGTAAAGAAGGAGACTCTTTGGTCTGCGGACACTGCAGAAGTACCTCAAAGTCTCTGTAGCTCTCCCTGCCTCAAGGATAGTGCGCCTAAGATGAAGTACCTGGATCTGCACATGAAAAACATATGCATAAGGGGCATGAGTACACCACATCGGTACTCGGAAAGTGCCAAGCCTAACCTCGGTTGGGTAGTGACGAGGAAGGTCGGGGCCCTACTGAGATAAAACAAAATAAATTATAGGAGAAGGAAGAACAGTATAGATAAAGTCTACATCGAGAATCTAAACAGGATAAATAAGGAATGTAGTACTAAAAGGCATAAACAAGACAGTACAAGGAAATGTTGCTCATAATAGGAATGATAATCGGGGATCTCTTGGTATCCCAAGGATATCTTGGTATCCTCAATAGTTATATATATATATATATATATATATATATATATATATATATATATATATATATATATATATATATATATATATATATATATATATATATATATATATATATATATATATATATATATATATATATATATATATATATATATATATATATATATATATATATATATATATATATATATATATATATATATATATATATATATATATATATATATATATATATATATACACACATGTGCCAGGGATCTCTTAGTATCTCGCACTCTCAGTCCAGAACATATCACGTGCAGGGGATCTCCCGGGATGTCGTCCCGTAGTCCCAAATTTAAAACATACAATAGCAGCTTAAACAACAAGAAAAGTGCTAAACTCGGAACAAGCAATAATAAATTTTAGCCTAACATGCTTCACGGAGTACAAACAAAGACAGTTTTATATATATATATATATATATATATAGACACACACACACACACACACATATATACATATACACATGTGCCAGGGATCTCTTAGTATCCCGCACTCTCAGTCCAGAACATATCACGTGCAGGGAATCTCCCGGGATGTCGTCCCGTAGTCCCAAATTTAAAACATACAATAGCAGCTCAAACAACAAGAAAAGTGCTAAACTCGGAACAAGCAATAATAAATTTTAGCCTAACATGCTTCACGGAGTACAAACAAAGACAGTTTAAGCAAATAGGCAAGTAAGTCAACTAAACATGCTTCTCTAAGCTAACGTAGGAAAAGCTTACAATTAGGATAAACAGATAAGAAAGAAAACTCAATTGAAATACTTCAAGTAGAAACGGATTTTTCAACAATTAGCTCAAGTACGCGCTCGTCACCTCACGTACGAGGCTTTCAAATATCAAATATCATATCCTAAGGGGAAAAGGTCCCCCACACAAGGTTAGACAAGCCACTTACCTCGAACTAGCACCAAAAATCAACTAGAAACCACGCCTTTTGCCACGGGTATCCGACTCCAAATGGCCCAAATCTATTCAATTCAATTACATATCATAAATAACATCTCAAGCAGCTGATTCTACTATTTAATTTAAAGCTAAGGCACAAAATTAGGTAAAATGACCAAAATGCCCCTCAGTCCAACGTCTCGGAACTAGATAATTTCACATTTTCAGAACCCTCGTACTCTCACGAGTCTATACATAACAAAAACACTAAAATCGGAGTCCAAATGACCCCTCAAATCCTCCATTAAAGGTCTAAGAACTTTTCTCCCAATTTCTACCAAAATTTCAAAATTAAATGATGAAACTAACTAAAGATTAATGGAATATAACTAGAAAGGATTAAAGAAACGTTACCCAATGATTTTCTCTTCAAAACCCTCTCAAAATCACCCTCTCCCGAGCTCCAATTTGATTTTCCAACTTTTGAAACTAAACACTCGAATTTGTTATTTCATTATAGTGGTTTCCGCATTTGCGGTCAAATTCTCGATTCTGCGACTTTCGCTTTTGCGATCAACCCTCCGCTTCTGCGAATTCACTTACGTCCAGAATCTGCTTCTATGATCAAAATACTGCATCTGCGGCTTTCGCTTCTGCGGACCAAGCTCCACTCCTGCGAAATTTCTCTAAGGGCAAGACTCCGCTTCTGCGATACCATTGCCGCATTTGCGATACCGCAGAAGCGGCTCCTTGTCCGCTTATGCAAAAACAGCTCCCCAGCCAATTTTCGCACGTGCGACCTCCACTTCCGCTTCTGCGGTCCCAGATCCACATAAGTGAATATACCAGAAGCTGCAAAAATTCTCCAATTTCACAAGTCCAAAACTTTCCCGTTAACCATCCGAAATCACCCCGAGCCCCCCGGGACCTCAACCAAAAACACCAACACCTCCTATAACATCATTCAAACTTGTTCCAATCATTAAAACACCTCAAACAACACTGAAACCATCAAATTACATCGAATTCAAGCCTAAGTTCTTCTAAAACTTATGAAACACGCATTCGATCAAAAACTCAACCAAATCACCTTCGAATGACCTGAAATTTTACACACACATCCCAAATCACTTAACGAAGCTACAACAATTCTTAGAATTTCATTCCGATCCTCGAATCAAAACCTCAATATCGGACCGAAAACTTCAAAAACTCGAACTTCGGCATTTCAAGCCTAAATCAGCTACGGACCTCCAAAACACATTCTGAACACGCTCCCAACCTTGAAATTACCTAATGGATCTAATGGAACCATCGAATTTCCATTCCAAGGCCGTCTTCACCCTATTCCAATTATGGATAACTTTCCAACACTTTAGTTCTTATTTAGGGACTAAGTGTCCCAAAACTCTCCAAAACTTAAAACCGAACATCCCGGCAATTCAAATTAGCATAAGTAGACTTGGGGAAATAGTAAATAGGGGATTAGGGCATTAATTCTTAAGACGATCGGCTGGGTCGTCACATAAGCCAACACTTAGCCTCCCAATTGAGAGACTGTGAGTTCAATGTGATCTTGTGCTTTATCTATGTATGCTAACTGTCAGGCACACATATTACTTTAAGAAGTGGTGCCCAATAGATAGTTGGGCGATGATAAGCAATGTAAGTATCTGTCTCCCCCGTGAATGCTGGCAGCCGGTACACCCGGCGGATGGCCTCGAGGGATGCATTTCCCCGGGTGTGGCTTACCGTGACAACCCCATTCTCATGTTCCAGTAAGTTGGCATAGAATTCCCTAACCATCTGGACATACGACAACTCCGGTTCATCAAAGAAGATGTCCAGCTAACACCTCCTCAACTCATTGAATATATTTAGGCATTCTAATTTCAAGACTTGTATATTAATATGCACTTCCGGTAACAGTTTCTTCGTCGCCTTGGCATTATACCAGTCCTCAGCTTGCTTAGAGACAAACCTAGCACGGTCAAACTGTTCCGCACTAGGTTGACCCCGAGCTCTCGAAAAACTACCTGGTCCACTAGCAGAGGACCCTGTGGTGTGTCTCTTCCTAGATAGGTGCATTGTACCTACCAAACAAATAGAGGCTCCTATCAAAGGGGGTTTGAGTTGTGTGAACCTTGGGTGATTACTCAGACTTCACCACCGTTAAGGTCACATTAGCCCTTAGAACACCACTGGGGTAATTCCACAAACACCTTGTGATCAAGGCACTATCCTAACACATTAACCCTCATGGATACATCAATTCATCCCCCAAATCAACAATTTGTACTTTACCATTTCACCCCACAACAATTAGTCCAACACCCATAAGCACACACTTCTCTACAACAATGTGCACACACTACTCTATAACATTGTGCACATAACTCATTAACAAGCAACAACAAAAACCAAAATCAAAAGAAGAAAAAAAATCTACTAGAAATACTACACAATTAAAACATGGAACTAACATAAAAACTAAAATAAAAACACAAGAGAAGAGAGAGAAAAGCATGCCATACCTGGGATGAGTAGAGAGTGAGAAGAATGGGGGTTGGGGGAGATGGGTGGAGTTATGGGAGAAGTGAAGAAGAAGAATAAGAGATGAGGAAGATATTAGTTTAGGGTTTAGAGAGAGAGGAGATGGGGAAAGTGAGGTGATGGGCAGGTGGCATTTTGATATTAT